>PVKU01006566.1:0-101504 GCA_004027475.1 Anoura caudifer
GCTGTATGTGGGGGTGGGGTCTGAGAGGAGATAATGGCACTTGCTTTGCTCACTCTCAGATTCCAGTCCCTTTCACCGCTTCCCCTTTGCCTGGATTATCTGCACGTGAATGTGGGACCACCCGGTCAGCCAGCTGCCTTGTTTGGCCTCACTGGTTCTGCACAGTTGCCACCCTGTGCCCGGGGTCTGCTAGTTGCCGCCTGTGCACCTGGGGGCTGCCAGCCGCTGCTGCCTGCGTGCCCGTCGGCACCTCCGCTTTTTCCTGCCGCGACTCCGCCCCTCTTACCAGTCTGGATGAATCGTTGGACTTCTAAACAGTTTGATTTTCTGAGTTCTAGTTGTTTTCTTGTTTCTAAATCTTTGTTGTCCTTAATTTTGGTTGTGAGAAGAGGCACAGTGTATCTGCCTATGCCTCCATCTTGGCCGGAAGTCCTGGTTTCTTTCAAGGAGCTTCCTAGTGCAGGGAGCTCAGAGGGAGTGAGTTTGAGTAAGTCTATGTGTGGGCCCTGTAAGTGGAACTGCCCTGGACTCCAGAAGTCCTCTGTCTCACTTAGCCACAATCCCTGTTGGTTTTTACAACCAGAGTTATGGGGCCTTTTCTTCCTGGCCCTGGAACCTTGTGCTGGAAGACCTGGTATAGGGCTGATACCTCATGCTCCTCAGGGGGTATCTTCACAGCGGTGTTGTCCCTCCTGATTTTTATCTTCCTTATGTAGGTGTGGGGCCAGCCCATTCTCCACCTCCTTCCCTCCTACCATTTTAATGTGGTTTCTTCTTTAATTCACTAGCTGTAGGACTTCCATGCAGCAGGATTTCAGGCACTTCTGAATGATGGTTGTTCTGTACTGTAGTTATAATTTCGATGTGATTTTGGGAGGATTCAAATACCACATTTACCTATACTGGGAGTATAGGTAAATATACTCTTGACTGGGAGTCTCTAAGAGTGTGAATTGTTATAATCATTATAAAAAATTGTCAGCATCAACTACATAAGCCTGTCTTTTGACTTGGTAATCACATGCCTAGGTATGCACCCAACAGAAATGTGTATACATGTTCACAGAAAAACAACTTTCTGTATGTTCAGAACATTTCTACAAATAATAGTTTCCAAAAGAAACTATGCAAATGCTTATCAGCAGAAAACCAAGAAAATTGTGGTATATTCACAAATGGAATCCAGAATATCAACACAAATAAACAAATTCTAAGTACATGTGACAATATTAATGGATCTCAGAAATACTGAGCCCAAGAATCCAGACCAAAAAATCATATACATTCAATTCATGCAAAATTTAAAAATGGTAAAACTAATCCACACTATTAGATTGCAGAACAGTGGTTACCCTTGGATGTTACTGAATGACTGAACGGAAGCATAAGAGGAGCCTCTAAGATAATAGTAATGATTTATCTCTTGACTTACAGAAGTTAAGAAGGTTTGAGTTATAGAAGTTTGCTCAAATTGTGAGTATTCATTATTTATGACTTTTCAAAAATTACTTTTTACGCTCCTTAGCAAAAGAGTGTTGATTTACAACCTGGACTGCATACACAGAGGGCCAGGAGAGATCAAAGAAAGAGGCAGATCACTCCGGGTAGATAGTTAGCAGTTTTCATAAGCAGGGGACTTACATACGAGGCTTGTCTTGGGCATCCACAAGACAAGAAGATCTCTATACCACCCACCAGAATCTTGAAAGTTTATACAGAGGCCTTACCTAGGTTCATTAATGTATACCATCCAGATGGTGTCAACTACACCTTATTCTCTTAGAGCTGTATCCTCGAAAATGTCTCTGATGGTGAGAATGAAACATTGCAAGGACAGGAGAGGGGGGTAAGGAGCCTCTGATTGCCCAGATTCAGCTTGCAAGTCAACCAGAGGTGTTCCTGATGACATCTGCCAACAAAGAAACATTTGTCTCCCATAACTGAAGACTTCAGATGTAACACAGGCTTCAAACACCTGTTTCTCAGGTACACGAACAAAGTGTACCCATATCTCAGCTCTTTTTTCTCTGCATTTACTTATAAACCATGTATGGTATAAAGAAAACTTCCAGCCACTCTAGATCTTTCCTTTCAAATATAAACCCAGTGTAGAAAATATTTCTCATTTCATAAATGCCTTGTGCCTAAACAGACTGTAGTCAGGTGAATGACCATTTTATGAGTCAGTCAGTAGAGATACTGGGAGTAGAAAATACTGATGATTATGGTTTCAGTCACATACCCTCCCCTAGGTTAGTGTGGGGTCTTTTTCTTTTCAACTATTTAGACTGAAAAGTGGGAAAAAGTGATTTTCTATTTATAAAACAAACAAACAGCAATAAAAATTAAAGTTTCTTACTAGAAATAAAATGAATGGATGTGCATCAGAAGTCAAGATAACCTTCAAACAATATAGAGCTGTTCAGTTGACCTTGAGATCTAGATTGAGCACTGAGATTCTGAGTGTCTTAAGGGAACAGTTGCATCAACCTTGCAACCTTACTTAAAAAACATAGAGGATCATGAATGTAGCTACCCTGCAGGGTGAGTTGTTTTTAAGTCCTGTGGTAATTGATATACTTTAGTAGGGATGATTATTGCCAGTGATGTTACAGTATTTGAAAACATAAATTAGCAAATAAAACATCAAGAAAGTAAAAAAAACAGAGGTGGAAACAGAAGAGCATCTCACAAGAACTGGAACTAATCAAAATGTCAGATGAGACAAATATGGTAATGAGATGTATCAAGGATATCAAATATAAAACAATTTATGGAAAAACAACAGAGATTTTTCAATGTAAAATTTTTAAATTGTTAAGCTTTTTAGTTTCTGGTTTAAGAATTGTTATGGTTGAAAGTTAATTTGACTAATGAATGAAACATAAAATATGTACAAAAAGTATAAACAATGGATATCATTAATGAAAAAAATGAGTTGCTGAGGACATAGGCAAGAGAATTTTCATGTGTATAAAAAGAGTCCTGCAATTTAAAATAAGAAATAAGTTATAGCAGAGAGGTAATATTTTAAAAAATTAAGAAGTTTTCTTTTATTTGAAGAAAGATTTGTGCCTGAAGATTGACAAGGTTCCCTAGATCCTGGGAAGTATTAATAAAAAAGGTCATTTACTAGATACATCCCAGTGAAAATTTTGAATTCCAACAGTAAATATAAAATTTTATAAGCTTCTAAAAGAGCAAATAACTTTTAAAGGAAAGAGACTGACATATATCTGACTCATGTCTAATATTAAAACTTAGCAGTAAATGAAATATAATCCTCTGAGATCAAAGGAGTTAGATTGAAGACACTTTTTACCTGTCAGGGAAAAGGAATGACATTTTAAGAAATAAATGGATTCTGAGTATATATCCCCCATGTGAGGAAAATAATTATGAAAATGCAATAGCCAAATGACAAATCAGAACTAAGACCTTGTTAAAAAAAAATGAGGATTATTTTGAGGAAAGATAGTAAGTAATGACTTCAACATGCATAAATACTCTAGGTGGATAATGTCATTGCAATTAAGAAACTGTAAACCTGCTACAAGAGAAGGGGTCATAAAAGAAAGGAGACAAATTGTGAGGAAGCCCTAAAACTTGATTTCGACAAAATCCAGGACCTTGAAGCTACAAAAACTGTAAAAGCAATAAAAGCATTTTAATTGCCAAATCTAGAATAATATGCAGCAGAAACTGTTAGTAACTACCCAATACCCATTTTATTTTTCTTCCTAGTAATAGAAATTTAATTTTCTTCATAGCAACAACGTATCCAAATAAAACATGACATTTCTGCCATGCCTTAGAGATTTAAGAGCCATGTAACCAAGATCTAGGCAATAGATATATGTGGAAGTTTTGGCATGATGGCAAGAAAGACACTAAATGGTTGCTCAATGGGCTGGAATGTATGCCTATTTTGTCTTCTCTCTTCCCCTCATTTATGCATGTTATATTCATAACACAAATGTATGGAGGTAAATATTATGAGAAATTCCTTAAAGTAGAGAGTTATGTGCCTCTTGGTAATGGGACATGGTAGGAAAGGGTGACTAGGGAATAGTTTGTTCTTACTGTTGCTTCCATTGTCTCACTTTAGCACCATTTGACATTTTAAATTAGATTATATTACTATGATAAAATTAATACAAAATAAAGTTTAAAAGGAAAATCAAATGTTCTTCATGTAGGTCCTATGGCAGTTTGGGTATAGAGTACAAGGTGGCGGGTTATTTTCCCACAGCATTTTAAATACGTAGTTTCTTTGTTTTCCAGAATCTGGTATTGCTGGTACAACATATGATGTTAATCTGTTTTTTATCATTTTGTACATGATACATCAGCCCTTCATTCCTGCAGCTTTTAGGACTTTCCCTGGTCCTAGATGTTCCGAAATGTCACTCCAGTGTGTCCAAGTACAGGGAGTTCAGGGTCCTATGACATTATTACCATTGTCCCGTGCAAGGCCACTCTCTAGTTTTTCTTGTGTACTCATTCTTTTTATCTCCATTTTCCATTCTTGTCTCCACTCTCCTATATCTTATTTTAATATCCTTTCTCTATTTAACTGGCTACTCAAACACATAAACTGAAAATAAATTATCAGAAAATTAGGCACACAATAATAAAGTTATTTTAATTTTTTCCCTTTTTGACTACATTGAAAAGTAAAACATTTCATACACACATGCAACTTTTCTTGCAAATACATGTAAATAAGCCAAAATGTTTTTGAATTTTAAGGTTTTCTTTACCCAAGCAAACTCCTTTGTATCACTTCATTTTATTTTTAACCTTTTATGCTTTATCATTCAGGTTTATCTCATGTAATGCCATATTCTTCCATTAGGTGTTCCTGAATCTTTTAAATACATAATCACTTTTTCTATAAACTCTCACAGAAAGTTATTACACCTATATTTGAAATTCAAAATATTGTTTTGTACAGCAGTTTAGTCTTTATTCCTTTGTTGAATATATTCCTTTTGTCCCTGCAGATTTACTCTCCAACCTTGTCTACCCACAGCTCTTCCCTGAAGGCTATTCCATCAATTAGCTGCATAATAGGGAGCCCTGGCAGATAAGGACAGGAAAAAAAAGGTAAGAGTGGAATTTATCCTCTTGGTTTCCTCCAAGGGAGGTCATTTTAGGCTGGTTATATTTCTTGACCAAAGATCACTGCTTCCTTCCAGATAGTCTCCTCCATAGTACTCTGTCTTTCCCATAATTGCTTCCTTCTTTCACTAAAATCCTGAGTTACTCACCCTGAGGTTTTTATATATTAGGCCCACTAGTTTCGAAAAGGACCTTTGTGACTTAAACATTAATGTGTCCTAAATTGAGTATGCGATCTCTTTCTTTTTGATATCCTACGAAATAAACATATGTAGGAAATTGTAATTTCTTCTGATCTTACAGGCCATGCTTTATGTAGCTTTCCATCTTTGTGTCCATCTAGAGCTGAGTTCCTTCAATGTAATAGAAGCTTACTAAACATGAAATCAATTTTATTGAATATCACTTGATATAAAAATATTGCTGCAAAATTCATGAAATAAATACAATCTTCACAGAACCACTGATTTAGTCTTCATGTAACCAATTATGGAATTATGTGAAGAGTTTATTTTGAGAATACAGTACTTTCAAAATGACAAAATAAGGCAAATCTACCTAAAAAACTTAAAAGAGTCCCCTTTTAAACAACAGGTCTTATACCATACAAATTATTGAAGGATTGCTTCTTAATACATTACTTCTGATGACTTAAAATTAAGTGTAAAATATAGTAATTCTTAATAATATATAAAATACTAATTATTTTGAAACAAAGTCTATGGAAGTGAATCAATGCAAAAGAATAGTTTTTATTTTTCATAAAATGCTGAAATTTTAAATCTAAAAATCATTACCTGGAATATTTACTTTAATATTTTCCTGGTAGAATTGGTAATGGTGCTTTGGAAAGACACTTCTGATAATGCAAGTCCCTCTAGTGGCATCTGATGTGAAATTTGTAATATAAATAATGTTAACATTATTTTTAGTGTTTAGAGATGCATTAGGACATTTCAATATTTATTAATAAAATTGATATTTAGGAATGATAACACCATCAGCCATTTATTTGTTTCAATATTTACTCTAATATGTAATATATATTTATTCTTTCAGTTAAATTAATTTTAAAGTTGATAAATAAGAAGATCACATTTTCCAAAGTAAAAGGGACAGTTTGATATGAGGCAGGGGGGAAGTAATTCTTGACAAGTAATCTCTGTTAGGTGTTTTATCCATTAATTCATTTAATTTGATAATCAATGAGCTTATAAAATAGAGTTTATCATTTCTACTTTAAAGAAAATAAAACTCAGTAAATATCATGTATATAATTAGTGACAAAGCAAGCATTTCAAACATAGGGTTATCTAAGACATTTTTTTAAATTACACACTTCTAGTTAAAATAAAACTGTTTAAAATGAAGAGAAAGACTTACATGCAACCAGAAAAAATTGCAGCTCATTCTAAAATTGCAAGTAGAAGGGCAATACTAAGCTGTAAGGAGGTGAATAGGTCAAAAATGGTTTTTAAACTTCTAGCATTCTGATGTAATTAAATTAGCTTTCTCTCACTCTCTCCCACATTTTTCTTCTTAACCAGATAATGTCTTATTGAAAGGTAAATTGATAAATATCTTGCTTCATTTTCAAGTAAAGTTTTAAATTTAACCATATAGCTTATTTTATTTATGATGATTATTTACACTCTGATTTCTGTTGAAATTATGTAAGGGATACTATATAGTAAGCAATACCATTCATGTCAGGATAGAAAATATACAAAATTCATATAATAGGATTTTTTTTTACCATAATCTTGTTTTTAGTCTAAAAAGCCACCACAAAGAAGCACAGTTTTATGAGAAATTGGGGAACCCCATTTTGGGATTTCTCCCCCATATTCCAGGAAAAAACTTAAAAATTTAAAATGATAATTTTACTTTATTTCTATTTTAATTAAGATATAATGTCTGAATTATAATCATGCTATATTTTAGTATTCATGTTTCTAGATCTGCTTAATATTTTAATGTGTGCTTATAAAAGCAAATCTAATATTTGTCCATTGCCAGTTGTTACCAGTATGCTTCAAATCTGGCACTTCTTTCAGACAGTAAAATTAAAAAAAAAAAAAAAAAACCTCTAGCATTTACACATTACTACCTAATTAAATCTACCCTTGTGATGCTAGTTGTTTCTGCATTCTGAGGATGAAATCTCAAAAAAAAAAAAAAAGCCCTAAACCCCAAAACCTGCTGTTCACATTCTCATTTGACTGGAAGAGAGATGACGTATACTGTCTCTGGATGAGACAGATATTTAAAGCTGACATTTCCCCTTGAGGGCATTTTCATGGGCATGGAGAATGTAGGGCATAGAGATCCTATATTTTGGGGAATCGTTCCCCTAAACTGTCTTTGATGTGAAGTGCACCTTCTCTGGATGTTTGCAGAAAATTTGTACCTTCTTCTCTGGACTTTCAGCATTATAACTCCAAGCTCTTTCAGCTGTCATCCCCCAGATCATCTGGGTGGCCATTTTAGACAAACTATAAGACAAAATCAGGTTGTTTCTTTCACCTTTTGCCATAAAAAAAAAGAATGAAACATTATCATTTATAATAACATGGATAAGCCTAGAAAGAGATATGTTAAGTAAAATAATAAGTGAAACAGAGATCTCATGTTCATGCATCAGAAGTCTTAGTATGTTAAAACTGCAGTACTCCTCAAAAAATGACAATACTCAGATTACTAATAGCAAAAAATAAAAAAGGACATTAATACAGAAATAAAAAGGAGTATGAGTTAATAATATGGATTACCATATGTCAACTAATTAGATAACAGATAAAATAGGCATATTCCTAAAAAGACTCAAATTATAGAAACTGACTTAAAAAGGAATATACTATCTGAATAGACATATAACAAGTGAATAGGTTGAATGAGCACCTTAAAAACTTCCCACAAGACAAGCCCCAGGCACTCTGGCTTCACTGGTGTTTTCTAACAAATGGCAAATTAAGAATTAATAACAATACTTTGCAAACTTTAAAAAAATAGAACTTGATACATTTCTCAACTCAAACTATGAGGCCAGTATCTCCTTGTCCCCTAAATCAGGCAAAGACATCACAAGAAACTACAAGCCAATATTTCTTATGAATGTAGATGCAAAACTCCTCAACAAAATACTTGCAAATAACATCAGGCAAAATATAAGAAAGATTATACACCATAATGAATGGGGTTTATTTCAGGAATACCAGGTTGGTTTAAAATCTGAAAATCAATTAGTCAAATCCACCATTTTAATAGAGGACAAAGACCATATGGTGATTTTAATAGACTCAGGAAAAGCGTTTGACAAAATGCAACACCATTTCATGATAAAAACACTCAGCAAAATAGGAATAGAAGGGAACTTCCTCAACCTGATATAGGCATTTACAAACATTCCACAGCTACATCATATTAATATTGAAAGACTGAATGCTTTCTTTTTTAGTATATTTTATTGGTTGTGCTATTACAGTTGTCCCATTTCTTTCTCCCCTTTCTCCCTGCTCAGTCAAGTATCCCATTCCCTCCAGCATTCCCCCCTGCTTTAGTTCATGTCCATGGGTCGTACATATAAGTTCTTTGGCTTCTCCAATTCCTATACTATTCTTAACCTCCCCTGTCTATTTTGTACCTACCATTTATGCTTCTTACTCCCTGTACCTTATTCCTCCTTCTCCCCCTCCCTCTCCCCGCTGATAAACCTCCTTGTGATCTCCATTTCTGTGATTCTGTTCCTGTTCTAGATGATTGCTTAGTATGTTTTTGTTTTTGTTTTAGGTTCTGTTATGGACAGTTGTGAGTTTGTTGTCATTTTGCTGTTCATCATTTTAATCTTCTTTTTCTTAGGTAAGTCCCTTGGACATTTCATATTAATAAGGCCTTGGTGTGATGAACTTCTTTAACTTGACCTTGTCTGGGAAGCACTTTATCTACCCTTCCATTATAAATGATGGCTTTGCTGGATAGAGTCAACTTGGGTGTAGGTCATTCCCTTTCATGACTTTGAACACTTTTTTCCTGCCCTTTCTAGAAGCCTATAAAGTTTCTTTTGAGAAATCAGCTGTTAGTTTTATGGGAACTCCTTTTTATGTAATCTCTCCTTTCCTCTTGCTGCTTTTAAGTTTCTTTCCTCATCTTTAACCTTTGGCAATTTAATTATGATGTGTCTTGGTGTGGCCCTCTTTGGGTCCAACTTGTTTGGGACTCTCTGAACTCCCTGGACTTGTATGTCTATTTCCTTCACAAGATTGGGAAAGTTTTCTTTCATTATTTTTTAAGTAAGTTTTCAAATCTTACTCTTCCTCATTTCCTTCTGATATCCCTGTGATGTGAATGTTGGAACATTTAAAGTTGTCCCAAAGTTTCCTAAGTCTCAAAAAGAATTTTTTAAAAATTTTTGTTTCTTCATTCTGTTTCAGTTGCATGTCCATTTCTTTCTTTTATTCCAAATTGTTGACTTTAATCCCAATTTTCTTCCTTTCAGTGTTGTTTCCTTGTGTATTTTTCTCTATTTCATTTTGTATAGCCTTCACATCTTCCTTTATTTTATCAAAAAGAAGAAAATCTATGATAACAAATTTAACAAAGGAAGTAAAAACTTATACTGTAAATACTACAAAATATTGTTGAAAAGATATAAAGGGATCTAATTATATGGAAAGATATCTTGTGTTCATGGATCAGAAATCTTAATATATTAAAACTGCAGTACTCTCCAAAAGACAGCAATACTCGCCAAGTTGATTTAAACATTTAAGGAGATTCTCATCACCCTGGACAGATAGCTCAGTTGATTAGAGCAGGGTCCCAACTTCCCTCTTCTCCAACTGTGGCCACCTTGGCATTATTTCCTGAGCTCTGCCTCCTGTCCCCCACCTCCACCCCAGTCTGTGGAAAAATTGTCTGCCATGAAACCAGTCCCTGGTGCCAAAAAGTTGGGAACTGCTGGATTAGAGCATAGTCCCAATATGCCAAGGTTGTGGGTTTGATCCCTGGTCAGAGAACATATGAATGTCAACCAATAAATGCATGAATGAGTGGAACAATAAATTGATGTTTCTCTCTCTTCTTTCCTCTTTCTTTCTCAAAAATTACTCCTACTATATGCTATCTTCATATTAAATTGAAAGAACCATATCTTGAGGAAAACTGGATACTTTTCTGTATAATAAAAATTAGCTTTTCCCTATACCAGGCAAAAACCTTTGACAATAGACTGCCAAGGATTTCACCCTGTACCTACCCTCTTGGCTGGGCAGTTTGGAGAAGTGAAAAAACTATACAAACTATAAAGCCATCATATTTGTAGCCTAGCTAGGGAACTAAAATGCTGGAGCTACTCCACTGAGAGGATAGAGGTATAGAATGTTACTTTAGACATCTTCATAGAATTTTTCGTGTCCCAGGATGGACCTAAAGAAGAATAATTACTTGTACCCAGAAGTAACGTGGACATAGTTCAGAGAGTTACCATACATAATAGGGTCTTTAGAAGACAGTAAGGAATGCATTAGCTAAACCAGAATGGGTAGATAATTTAGGAAAATACAAGATGAAGACTATAGCAGCGGAGGATGATGTGAACAGCAACAATGAGACTTGATGTCCCTAACCACAACACTGAGATTCGATGTCCCTAACACCATCATCACCACAGCTTCTAATAACAAAATCTTTTTACAGAGAGAACCATAACCCTGAGAAAGGAATGTGAGGATCCCTTAAATAAATAATGAGATAATGTTTCTTACAAAATAAAGCCTGAAGTTAAAATTGAGTTATAAGAATATGATATATTTCTTGCACCCCAGTTTGTGGAATAAGATATATATCTGCTGCCTTAGAATAACAAATATCATAGCCACCTTTAATAACCAGGCACTGACAAGAATGCTAGAAGCTTTTTGGAAATTACTCTTCCTAACTTACACTTCTACTTCCCCCAAAAGAAAGATCTGAAGTACTTAGATTCAGTTGAGCATGATATCTGAGACTATTTTACAGAGTTTTATTAAGGTAAATAATGTAACACTAGAATTGATGTAGTTAATCTCTAGGGGAAAAAAACTAACTAAATAATTTGATAGATCTTAACTTTAATATTGAACATTTTTATTTTTATTGACAATATTTTAACTAGCCAGACTCCACAATTTACAGGACTATTCTGTTCTGTTCATCTTTCACTTGATTACCCAGAAAATGGCAAATGCTTACTTCTCTAAATGAAAATTGAAGAACTAACATAATTGGCAGTCTACACTTTCCTAACTTATTGGAGTTTACCTAAAAACACTCTCCCTTTGGCATCTCAGTCTGTTGATGCTCACTACCAAATCTGGATCTCACCATTCACAAATAACCATCATTTACTTCATTTTTGTGTGTGTCATTCATGTAACCCTTTTTCGAATGCATCATGAAGACTTCGCATTTTCCTCCACTCTAGGAACCAATATTCTAAATCATGATCTTTAAGAGTTAAGAGTGACCTACCTCTGTAATATTAGTAAGAAATCACTGTGGAACCATATAATATAAAGATTCAGAAGCAAAAATATTGCATTTTACAATCCTGATTATTTTATTTTATTTTTTCTCTTTACTTGCCAACCCTTAAATTCCTTTCTTGGAATGCAGAATAATGATGAACCCAGAGTAAAAAATGTGACCATCTAAACTTCATTTATGCTTTTACAAGCTTGGTTTATAATAACTCAGGGTTATAATATTAACTTTTATATGTGTAAAATTTAATATCTTATTTATAACCAACCTTTGGGCATTTGGAAATAAGAATAAAGACAATTACACTAATTTCCATTGTTAAAAGTCAAATTCTGAAATATTTGGTTTAAATAACTGGACGTATTCTTCCCAAGTCTGAAGAAACTTGCTGACAAGTTTGCCTACTTATGTATTCTATATTCATTACATAGAAGAGGGTTGTTTACTCCACTAATGAGCACAAAAAGCCAGCAGATGTCTAGAACCAATTTGGCAGCTTCTAAACTTTGTATCCATAATCCAAGAATCCATTAGCTAAAAATAATTTATAGAAACTGAAATGTCAGAATTCTTCCAATGCTACATCATAGGAAATCAAGCATTGGGAAATCGTATTGCTATATAATATTTCTCCCTTAAAAACAGCTGAGAGAATTAGTTAAGCACTATTGAAATACATAGCATCATCAATATCATAGCTAAATTTTGTCAGTATCCTTAATCTTAAAATATTGAATAATTTCACCTGTGTATCGGCCCTTTCAGTAATTGGAGGTGGGAGAATTGTATTTTATAGATCTTATTGTAGTTAGGTTTTTTATGGAAGTCAGTTTAAAAAGTGTGGTCAATTGATGACCCCCAATCTTAATTTTCTGCTTCTGATCCAAAGTTATCATAATCCACTCTTTGTTTAAATGCTTAAGAATTGTGTTCTGGGAAAAATTCTTCCTCAAGACCCTTCTGATTCAACATTATAAGGAATAGGACAAGTCTCCATTTGAGAGATAATATATATCAGACTCTTAGATTGACACAGTAAGACATTAACTCTACACCTGAATCTTGAGTCATACTTTGATGCAGGCAACAGCTAGCAGTGTCTGTGTCATTATGGATAAAATAAAACATACACACAGACTACAAGTCCGATGGAGGAACAAGGACAGCGTGGCTTTTCTCTCCAGGAAAGTGAAAACTGCAGCCTCCACCATGACAGGCCTTTATTTTATTTCTCCTCACATTACAAGATGGTCCTCACTCACTATCACTGGTTCCCAATAGGTGGTTACATTTTACAGACAACAAAGGAGCCAATGCCGCTAATCACATCACAGAAGAAGGATATTAGCAAATGAAAAGGTAAAAGTAGTTGAGCTGATTACATTGGTCCCTGTAAGGTTTAGCATGGATTTTAGGAAGTTAAAACTAAGCACTAGCAGGATGAGGGAGTTTTCAGCAAAAAGCAAGACTCAAAGCAGCCTAAGTATATTGCAAATCTTATTACCCATGAGAGAACGTATCTGTGGGCATGGGTCCTGTGCATCTCTGAGTGGGAGCTGGACCCACGCCACACAGAAGGGTCTACCACAATACTTAACACTTTTATAATTCTTTAATTTAATTTTATTTTATTAGATTTTTATTGTTGTTCAATAAAAATATTGTTTTTTAGATTTTTAGATTATATATTAGATTTTTATTGTTGTTTTATAGTTGCCCCCAATTTTCCCCCATTACTCTCCCCTGTCCTACCCACCCCCCAACTCACACATTCAATACTCCCACCCCATTATATTTGTCCATGGGTCCTCTATACATATTTTTTAAAAAGCAAGTTTATTTCATATAAGTATTACATACATACTTTTTTTCATATAAGCCTTGCAAGAGTGAGTAGTTCTATTTCTGAGTTTAGTTTAAGGAATTGTACATTGAATTTATGCTTGATTTAACACTTTTAAAAGTAATTGTAATCATTTGACTAACCTGCTTTTATTGCAATGTAGTGTGTTTTAAATTAGTTTGCTAATTTTTAAAAAATTTTCTTTTTAAAAAAATGTTATTTAATTTCAGTTGTCCCCATTTCCCCCCATTACTCTTCCCTGCCCTACCCACCCAACTCCCTCATTCAGTCCTCCCTCCCCCATTGTCTTTGTCCACAGGTCCTTTATACGTGTTCCTTGACTTGACACGTCCCCTTGTTTCCCTTGTTATCCCCCTCCCCACTCCACTCTGGTTATGGACATTGTGTTCTACATTTCCATGTCTCTGGTTCTCTTTTGCTCACTTGTTGTTTCGCTGATTAGGTTCCACTTACAGATGAGATCATATGGTATTTGTCTTTCACTGCCTGGCTTATTTCACTTAGCATAATGCTCTCCAGTTCCATCCATACTGTTGCAAAGGGTAGGAGTTCCTTCTTTCTTCCTGCTGTGTGATATTCCATTGTGTAAATGTACTTCATTTTTTTGATCCACCTATTTACAGATGAGCACTCAGGCTGTTTCCAGCACTTGGTTCTTGTAAATAGTGTTGCTGTGAACATTGGGGTGCATAGGTTCTTCTGAATTGGTGTTTCAGGATTCTTAGGATATAATCCCAGCAATAGAATTGCTGGGTCAAAAGGCAGTTCCATTTTTAGTTTTCCAAAGAAATTCCATACTGTTTTCCAGAGTGGCTGCACCAGTCTGAATTTCCACCAACAATTTACTAGGGTTCCTTCTTTTCCATAACCCTTCTAGCACCTGCTGTTTGTCAATTTGTTTATGATGGCCATTCTCACCTGTGTGAAGTGGTATATCATTGTGGTTTTAATTTGCCTCTCCTTGATGGCTAGTGATACTGAGCATCCTTTCATATGTCTCTGGGCACCCTGTATGTCCTCCTTAGACAAGTATCTGCTCAGTTCCTTTGCCCATTTTTTAATTGGGTTGTTTGTCTTCCTGGTGTGGAGTCATGTGACTTCTTTACAAATTTTGAAGATCAAACTCTTTTCTGAGGTATCATTGGCAAGTATATTTTCCCATACAGCTGGCTCCCTTTTCATTTTGCTGATGTTTTCTTTAGTCATACAGAAGCTTTTTAGTTTGATGAGGTCCCATTTGTTTATTTTTCCTTTATATACCTTGCCTTAGGGGACATATTCGTGAAAATGTTGTTGTGTGGAATATCTGAAATTTTCCTGCCTATGTTCTCCTCTAGTAATTTTATGGTGTCACAACTTATATTTAAGTCTATTATCATCCTGATTTTACTTTCGTGTATGGTATAAGTTGGTAATTGAATTTCTTTTTTTTTTTTTTTTTTGCATATAGCCATCCAGATTTCCCAGCCCCATTTGTTGAAATGGCTATTTTTACTATATTTTGTGCTTCTGCCCCCTTTGTTGAATTATTAACTATACAGACATTGATTTATTTGTAGGCTCTCTATTCTATTCCATTGGTCTATGTGTTTGTACTTATGCCAGTACCAGACTGTTTTAATTATAGGGGCCTTGTAATATAGTTTGATATCAGGTAGTGTGATCCCTCTGCTTTGTTCTTCTTTCTTGAAATTGCTGCAGCTATTCAGGGTGGTTTATGGTTCCATATAAATTTTTGAGATGTTTGTTCTATATCTGTGAAATATATCATTGGTATTTTAATAGGGATTGCATTGAATCTATAAATTGCTTTGGGTAGTATGGATATTTTGATGGTGTTAATTCTTCCAATCCATGAACACAGTATATGCTTCCATATATTTGTGTCTTCCTTAATTTCTTTCTTCATTATTGTGTAGTTTTCTGGGTACAGTTCTTAGGTTTATTCCAAGGTACTTTATTTTTCTTGTTGCTGTGGCAAATGGGATTTTTCCTAATTTCTGATATTTCATTGTTGATATACAAAAATGCCTTCAATTTCTGGATATTGACTTTGTATCCCACTTTTTCGCCATATCACTTATTAGGTTGAGTAGGTTTTTGGTGGAATCTATAGGGTTTTCTATGTGCACTATCATGTCATCTGAAAACAATGAAAGATGCCTTTTATTTCATTTTGTGGCTTGATTGCTATGGCTAGAACTTCCAATACTATGTTGAATAGAAGTGGTGAAAGTGGACACCCTTTTCTTATTCCTGATCTTAGTGGGAAAGCTTTTAGTTTTTGCCCATTGAGTATGATGTTGGCTGTAGGTTTCTCATATACGGCCTTTATTATGTTGAAGTATGCTCCCTCTACTACCACTTTGCTGAGTGTTTTTATCATAAATCATTGCTGTACCTTATCAAATACATTCTTTTAAAACTATTTTATTTATTTATTTTCAGAGAGAGAGGCCAGGAGGATGAAAGAGTGGGAGAGAAACATTGATCAGTTGCCTTTCACACATACCATACCAGGCCATAACCCAAGCATGTGTCTTGACTGGAAATTGAATGTGTGATCCTTTCCTTTGCAGGACAATGCTCAACCAACTGAACCACACTTGTCAGGGCTGTGGTAGGATCTTTATATATTTATTCTTAATCCAACACAAATTTTCTTATCTGATTGTGTTATATCAGTTATATAAACATACCTTTCCTAAATTATAACTTCATTATATGGTTTTCATAGCTTTTATTTTTTATATAAGGAATATCCATTCAAAAATTCATTCTGTACCTCCTTATTCTACAAAAATTTGTTGACAGCATATTAGATGACCCACATACTGTGTAGCATATGGGAATAAAATGTCAAAGTCAGATGCTTCTAAAAAATTTCAGCTTATACAAATCAACACAGGAATTATAAAAATAAATTATTTTTTTTATAATTTATATAAAAATACAAGCTGTCATATGCATGGGTTGCAGTATATCCTTTGTGCTATGAAAGTACAGAGATGGTTCACTTAATACTGTAACTGAATACAGCTTCAATTATATTATCCAATATCTCTTATACATGGGAATCATGTATTTCTCTAGAAGTCAATGAAGAGAAGTACATTATTTCCATAGAGAAATTTTATGTTTTCTTTTATTGTATTATGAGAACTAGATAGTCTAAAGTAATTGCTTTTCCATTTTAATTTTAGTTCATTATTGTAAATAACTCATACTAACTGCATGATACAGTTTTTATCTTTTCTAAATTAACTTTTGATGTTTACTTGTAAGTGCCTTATTTTGCACATATTTCTGAATTGTGTAATTTATAGCAGCAAAGGTTAGAAAGATAATCTATTTTAATCCCTTAAAATTTCAAAGGGATTAATTTAGGCCTCAAGATTGTGAGTAATCTAACCAAGATTACATATCTAGTCACTTGCAGAATTTAGATTAGAAACCATATAACTTAAATTCTAGTATTTCGCTTTAGTTATCTTTCCAGAAGATGCTGATAAATCATTAGATAAGGAATGAAAACAGGAATAGAAGAAAACAAAGGAAGAAGAAAGAAAGAAAGAAAGTAAAAAAAATTGAAGAGTTTAACATTTAGTTTTCTCAAAATTTAGATATAAAATTTTAAAGAATGCAAAGTCAAAAAACCTCACCATAAGGTAAAAAGATTGTTCTCCTGGCCATTTTTCTGATAAATAAACATAACCTTGAACTCAAATAAAATGTTTATAATGCAGCATAACATGGATCCTTTTTCAAGGACAGTGGCATAGGAGTATTTTAATGTATAAATGTGAGCAAGTTGATTTTGTCCAGATACTTAAAAAACAATGAGAATCACTTGCCTCTTTTGCTGTGTTTCCTAAAATAGATTGCTGTTTTAAGACCTAAATGCTAACAACTCGGGCCTCTATATTAGCAACCTTACTGATATCTAGCCCAGTATGGGTTCTTGATTCATGAGGAGAAATAATTTATGAATGAATATAATTTAGTTTCTTTGTAAAATACTTATAAACTGAAAAACATAATTGTGTGTGTTTGTGCCTGTGATTTGTAAAACTGGTAAAATAGCATCATCTGGTTACCATTGATAAGTCTAAACCTGCCATATATGTAATGTTTATTTGACCAAAAAACCTACCTCAATTTTATATGTTTGTTAGTGCTTAGAGAAAAAATCACCTGCCTTGGGTACAAAAAAAAAATCTCATGACAATTGTTTCAGTTTTCTATTGCTGCATAACAAATTGCCGACAAATTTATGATCTGAAACAATTCATTACGACCTTTCAGTTTGTTGAAAAAATAATTTTAACTATGATTATTACTCATTAATATATGTCATTCTATGGGCCAATGGGACTCAACTGGTCATTTTTTTCTCAGTATCTTTCTTGCAGCTGAGACTGGAATCTTCTGCTGGATCAGTTGACTAAACAACCAAGATGGCTCACTCACATGACTGGCAGTTGATGCTATTATCTGGGATCAATGCTGGAGCTGTTGACCAGCACCCACAATAGTCTCTCCATGTAGCTTGAGTTTCATATAGCTTGGTAGGCTATGTTCCAAGAGGCCCAGGCAAAAACTAAAATGCTTTTTGTGACCTAACCTCAGATGTTGCAGATATCACTTCCACTGGATTCTAATGGCTCAACCAAGTTACCACAACCAGTCTAGATTCAAGAGAATGGGGAATTAACTCTACCTTTGGATGTGATGAAGTAACTGAGAGCACCCATCTTTGGCTATTATGCACCAAAAGTTGCCCCACCCATATTCTTGTGCAGATAAACACTCATCTACTGATTGAATGGAATGGATTGCAGGGTATACGTCTCACCAAAACATTATTCCATAAGTAATTTTGGATCTGTTCAAGTGTGTAAATTTGTGATTTAGATGCATCCTCACCCACAGGTTTTGCTCTAAAAAACCCAGTAACAATGGATTTACCCTTTAAATTAAAAAATTAATTATTGCATGCTGATTACTTTCCCTTTAAAGAGTATAACTGCAAGAGAGTGAAACGTGTTTATGATGATTTTGAAGAGAATGGAGAAAGGGTGTAATTTAATTACAAAGGAATCTAATCTGCATGGGAAACCATTTACCCAGCATCTGCTGCTTCTGCTGCTCTCATCCCCATGAGAAGCATCAGGAAGTGAAGCAAAGTCACATGAGAACACTAAGTTCTTGTGGGAATTCAATATAAAATGGTTAAAAACTGTGCAGGGGATCAGTAATGAAAAATTATAGGAACATAGTGAAAGCAGTTCCAGTCAGTGTGGGGGAAATGGAATGGCAGGCCTTCTAAATTTGTTTGATGATATGCAAGTTTCCCTGTCCTTAAATCACATCAATGTGAAACAAGTTTAGTTTACTCATTCTTTTCTGTAACCCTGCAATCTGTTTTCTTGTTTCAACGTTTCCTCCAGATTCTAGAAATTTCCTGTATGCCAGGTTAAATACTTGGGCCGACTGTTAAAGTTATTTCTTCAGCCTTTGTAAAAATAAAATGAAGATTCGCATTTTTTAAAAAAAGAACCTCAACACTGCTTTCTTTATACAATGGACCTGAAACAGAAATCAATCATTAACTTTTTTGTTTGCCATTATATTTTTCTTAACTACCTTTTGCATTTTCACTATTGACCAATTATCTTAAATTATGAGATTGTCAAGATAATTAATAATGGACATAAATATGTGAATGAAAAAAGATATATTAAGTGTATATTCTATACATACAGATATTAAAAACATATAAATGAAGAATAAATAATTTTTTATTTATTCTATTTTGCTAATTTTATCAGCATGCTGTCTCTGATATAAAGCTAGAAATACCATGAAGTATAATCATGTCATATATCCCAGAGAGCTTTTGATACATGAGTGTTTTTATTTTTTTTTAATCTGCTATCTGCAGGCATGTTCTGACTCATTTAGCATAACTCAGTGACAGAAGTGGACACAATCCTGGACTTTAGTTTTAGTCAAAGTGTCAGTCACCTTAAACATCATTTGAAATCTCTTTTTTGTATGTCACAGAGGGCATCCTCATAACCTTCTGTGCATCTGCATGCATTTCCAAATGCTGACACAAAAGATGGGTCACAAGACCATAGACAAAATTAATTGATTTTGTATCCATAGTAAAGTCTTCATATGGCTACAGAAGATGGCTATGGAAAGAGCATATAAGTGTACACAAGAAGGGCCTGGCAGTGTTTTGAGAACAGCTCCATCCTAATTTTACACAGCTCCCCAGCAAGCAGTCATACTTTCAGTCATGTCAAGACTTCCTTTGCCTAGCTGCCTGGAAGATCTGCCATTTACATTAATGTTTTTATCTGTCAAATATTGGTGGAAGATCACAATAGCTTATGGTATACATTATTTGGGTCCAATGGTCTTAGCAGTTATTATTAAGAGCAGAATAAATACCCCTATAAGAAAATGTTTTATTTATTTTTGATTTTTGATAAGCAATCTTATTCGAATTCTCCTTCAGGAATATTTTCTCCATGCTTGTATTTCTAAGCATGTGTTTGTCTCACACATCTGCAAATATTCTCACTTGTTCATGCTAATACCTTCCTTTTTCTTAATTATTGAATTTATCTACCCTTAAAATGCACATTAACACTGCAATTACTATTAAGTTATGGAGTACTTAGTTAATATTTTATCTGATTATTTTATTTGTATAATATTGACAGACACTTTTTTCTTTCTATTAAGTTCAAAACATTTTTACAAATGCTAAACTACTCACTTTAGCAGTTGGGAAGTTTCATTTTGTAAACTGGTTGAGTGAATCCCCAGAAGTGATAACTTTTAGATTGCTTTGGATAAACTTCTAATACTTCTATTGTCAAGTTACCACCTGAGAAATACTGTTTCAGTTCTTCAACGGGGCGATGTTACACCTGTGTACCTGTGACTCTGAACAATATGGCATAGGTTATATAACTTCAGTTGAAAGTGTCAGAGAATATCAAAGTTCATTTCATATTTCCTAAATCAACTCTGGTAAAAAATGATATCTTGAATATATGTTAACCAGTTATCACTTGGAATGAGACTATTGTCCTACAAACCATTATATAATCTGGAAGGTTATGGTGAGGTAAAGATTTCAGTAGAAAATCAGGATGAGAGATGTAATCCTATTTCTGAGAAAGAAGTTACAACAATTTAGAACAAGGATGTCTGAAAAGTTTGAAGGTCAACATTCTCTACTAGTCGGCTCTAGGTATTTGTTTGCCTAGGATTAAGGTTCGTATGAGAATGCATGTTTTCTATCCTTGCTAGTAGTAAAGAATAAAATCAATTTCACAGCAGTATTAGAAGCAGGTCATTAACTGAATAGAAATATGGATGAATTTCTGAAAGACTGATAGAAAGACAGGAACAAAGTAAGCCAGATAAAGCTGGTCTATTAAACATGTGATTCATAGGATATCACCTAAATGAAAATCTGTTTTGATTTCCTTTGTCCCTTTTTTTTTTCAGCAGAGAAGGAAATCTTCCCCAGCACCAGATGTAAGTTTGGGCATGCCCTATAAGTATTCTGTTTTAGAAAATCAATAGTAACTTAACCTCATAATTATAGACTCAATTTAGAATGCAGAATATCCATCAAAATACTAATTAGACATGAATTAATTCAAGAGTATGATTTCTTACAACATTTGTCTCCTCCTCCACCTCTACTCCTACATTAAACCCTGAAGTAGGATACCTGCTTTTAGCTCCACTGATGTAGTTGATCTGTACTTTTCATATTCAAGGCTTTCCACTCTAGCAGTGGTTTGGTTTACCAGGGGCTAGGAAAATGTGTACTTGGATTGTGTGGCTTCTCTGTTTCTGCTTCTGGCAAGCGTGTAACACTGACTTTGTGTTTCTTTCTCATAAGCTGATATTTTAAACTTTTCAAATATTGCCTTGGTCAGTGTGGCTCAGTGGGCTAGAGTGTTGTCTGTACACCAAAACTTGTGGGTTTGATCCCCAGTTGGGGCATGTATGGGGCCAATCAGTGTTTCTCTATTTCTCACCCCGTTCCCCTCTCTCTAAAATCGATAAACATATAATTTTTTCAGATATTTTCATTTCTGATAATCTTTCTCATTCACTTCCTTTGAATTGAGAAGGTACATCTCTATTCCAGTAGGACCCTTATGATGCATTCCATATTCTCAACAAACCTAGTGTTTATCTCTTATTTGTTTTTTTAAGACTTTTTTTAGAGAAGTATTAGGTTCACAACAAAGTTCATGGGAAGGTTCAGAGAGTTCCTATATACTGCTGCCCCCAAAATATGCATAGCCTCTCCCCATTATCAGTGTTCCCTACCATAGTGTACTTCTGTTACAATTGGTGGACCTACATTAATACATCATTATCCTCCAATGTCCACAGTTCACATTAGGGATCACAATTGGTGCTGTATATTCTATAAGTTTAAACAAATGTATAACAGCATGTGTTCATCATTATAGTATCATAGAAAGTACTGTGTTCAACTATTCATCCCTCCCTGCTTCTCAGTCCCTAACAACCACTGTTGTTTTGGATTTTGGCAATTCCAATAGGTGTGTAGTGCTATGGCATTGTTGCTCTAATTTGCATTTCCCTGATGACATACCTTGTGATTTTTGTTGCTGGAGTTACTCCATCTTTTAAAGTATGAGACTCAATTCAAAATGACCTGATGGAATATTCATTTTCATATGTCCTATTCATTCCTTGTCCAACAAATTGAAGTTCAGGCTACTCCCATTGCAGCCATCTCTGTTTTATTTTCACAGACTATTCAGATTTCTCAGATACAATAGATTGTATTTTTCAAAATGACCACAAGATTTTCCTTCACACATGCTCTTCTTACAATGTGATGTTCATATTCCTCCCTTTGAGATGCAAGGCCTATATTCACTGAAGAAGCCTGGACCACGTGGAAGTGCCAAGTATTAGAAGTTCTGATTGACAGTCTAAGCTGAGGTGCCAGCCGACACCAACTGCCAGCTCTGTGAGGAAAGGTACCTTGAGTCACTCAGACCCTTCTGTGCTGAGGCCTTAGATATTGTGAATCAGAAACTAACGCTGTTCCCTGCTGTACCCTGACTAAATCCCTGTCTTATTCAGTCCATGAGTATAATAAAATGATTTTGTACACCACTAAGGTTCAGGCAATAAAAACTCAAGTATCAGGAGTGAATCATATGCCAGCCCTCTGTGTCTGTAGGCAGCCTTTCTGTCTTCCACATGCACCAATATATTTTGAGTTTGAAATGGTCTGACAGATCTCTCTCAACTTGTACCACTATTTTATCTTTGCAGGAAGACAGAGATTTTTACAGAAGTTTCTTCATGAACCTTCCTTTCTAAACTCTAATCCAGGGACATAGAGTGAATTCATGTTAAATTTCAATGTAAATGCACATAATAATTTTTGCTGTATCTTAGTATCTGCTCACCATCAAAACATCAATTTTAACATTTGTTATACCCACTGTAAAGCATCAGTAGAAGTCTGGGGCAGAGATAAGTGGTATTCTTCCTGTGGGTGTTCTGAACACAGGCTATATCATACCCCCAGAGTAACCAACAACAGTATATAATCCAGTATAAACAGAAGAGCCAACCACCAAGGAAATAGAACTACATTTCTGGAGAGAGCAAGGGCTCCTAAAACAGTTTTTATTTCTTTCAGAGTAAAGAATTCATTATTCTGAATTCTATTTTGAGGATAGGTTGAAGCCTAAATAGCCTCACTGACTCTTAATGTAGACAGCCTTTCAGTCATCCTCAGCCACCTTTCCAATGCAGAACAGAGGCCTGATCAGCTAAGAGAATTGTAACAGTACATACACATTAGCTAATTTTATTAATTAACCCAGTCCTCCATTTAAAACTATGAATGTAAAGCAAAACCCCCCCACTCTTTGTAGGAAATGAATCTCTACTTCTACATGCCCCCTCTAAAAATAATAGGTTAATTAAATAAACAAAAAAGCTAACTTTGGAGAATAGAAATATTTTAAAATAGTGTAGTATAATAGTTATCCTTCTAATGAATTTTTTCTTGTCTGCACAGCATCTTTTTTTTCCCTTCTATGAGACTTGCCTGCTAATACTTTCAATGTATATGGTTCTCATAGAGATTAACCTATCCCCTAGGGGTAGAAACGTGAACAATGAGAATTCTGTATACTTGCTGTAATGGTGATTTGTTTTAACAAAACTGTCCATATGACCAAACAGCCAATGAGTCTCATTTTCCTTTTCTGGTTAAGTCAGTTAGAAACAGATTTTCTGCCATTCAAACCCAGAGGTTTGACTCATAGGTCACTTAGCTATTAAAGAAAATAATGCTGTATAAACAAACAAAAAACTGAAGTATTATTGAAATGAAGTAATCATTATAATAAAGCACTTTGGAAATTAAAATTATTAATATTTTAAATAATAAGAAATAGTCAAAAAGTTATCTAAAATTTGAGCAAATAAAAAAGGAATGGAACATGTGAAAGAAAAATTAATAGACATAAAAAACAAAACAGGTGAAAAATCTATGTAAAAGAATAACAAAGGTAAAGTATAATTATTTTGTTTCAAAACAAAGGTCTGAGTTTATATCCCATATGTTCTTTTTAAAGAAATAAATTGATAATGGGCTGCAGGAAAAAGTATTTTAGGTCAAATAAAAATATTGTAATTCTATTTAAATGCTAAAATATTCAAATATTTTAAAAAGTCTAGTTTAACAAGTGGTTTTCTATCCCAGAAATAAATCAGTGCTGGGTAATTCTTTTAAAGATTTTTATTTATTTATTTATTTTTAGAGAGAGGAGAAGGGAGGGGGAAAGACAGGGAGAGAAACCTCAGTGTGTGGTTGCCTCTTGTGTGCCCCCAACTAGGACCTGGCCTGTAACCCAGACAAGTACCCTACTTGAGAATCCAACCAGAAAGCCTTTGATTCACAGGCCAGCACTCAATCCACTGAGCCACACCAGCCGGAGCCAATGCTAGGTAATTTTTACTGATGACTTAAAGAAGTCAATTTTTATGAACAAAGAAAAAATAACCTAATAATTTGAAACACAAATAAACAATTAGTAAAACAAAACATTGTATACTAAAATCATTTGGCAAAGTAATACATAGAATCATGCCCTAAAATTAATAGAGTCCTAGAGAAATTTTTATTTAATCTGATCCAGACCATTAAACTGTATTAATCCTTGAGGTTTATTTTATTTTCTGTGGATAGAATCACTAATGTTTCAGCAAATATTTTTATAATGCTATAATTAAAGTTTATAGGTGTAACTTATACACAAAATATAAAAGACTTAATAATGGTTACTGAGCAAAATATATGTTTTAATTAAAACTTTGTGCTGTAAAACAATAATAATAATGATTACAATTTTGTAAAACAAAATATTATATTATATTTGACAAGATTATGGTAAGGAGAGAGAGAAATGTAAAAGGATGCATCCTGTTCATTTCAAAACAATGAAAATGTAGAATGAAAACGTAGAATTAAGCTTACCTACACTAACTTCTTTACTATTTTCTTCTGCCTCTGTATGTTATTAAGTTATCTAATTCTCCATAGATCTTTCATTCTTCTTTATTTTCAGTATTACATGGCTCCAGTATGACTCCAGTGTTACATGACTTCAGTATGACTCCAGTATTACATGACTTCAGTATGGGCAGTCATGTAATACTGAAAATAAAGAAGAATGAAAGATCTATGGAGAATTAGATAACTTAATAACATACAGAAGCAGAAGAAAATAGTAAAGAAGTTAGTGTAGGTAAGCTTAATTCTACATTTTCATCACAGATAATGAGAAGATTCTGTTTAAAATTGATAAATCGAAATGCAAACATTTGCTCTAGAACTGCACTACACACAATACAACAGCCACTAAGCCACATGTGGGTAAATATAAATGTAAAGTGGTTAAAATTAAATAAAATTAAAATGCATTTCCATGGTTACACTAGCCATGTTTCAAGTGTTCAATAGTCACATATAGCTAGTGGCTAGTGGCTACCCTGTTGGGCAATGCAGAATAAAACATTTTTTTCTCAAGTTGGAGTAATAAAAATAAATACCAAGAACTATAACAGAAGTACTCAACATGGGTTAATTTCAATAATTGGGTATTGGAGTTCAAAAATTTTTGCAGATTTTTAAAAATTGTATATATAACTGGAAAGTTTAGGTTTGTATTTCTATATGGCTATATTGCTTTCAACATGGCAAAAAGGAATATAATACAAAAGTGAATAGTCAACACAATTTATAACTCCCACAAAATTTCTAGTTTTAATTTTTAGAGCTTTTACATTTCACTTAAAACCTCATGACTAAGTAATGATAGATATAATTATTCAGAAAATATTTGTTATCAGCCAAAAAGTAGGTTGAATACAAAGAGTACAAGCAAAAACTGAGCTATATATTATACCATTACTTGTGTAATGCTGGGTTGTTTATTCTCCAAGTTTCACAGTCTCAAATGTATATTGTTGGTATCATTACTGGTAAATTATAGGACATAATGTAACAGAATGGCCTGGCTCCAATTGCTTCTATTTTTACATATCATTGAATAATCATTTTATATTTTGTTTTTTGAAAGGCAGTACAGATAAAAATTAGATTATCAAATTAGCTGTGTATCTGAAAGGAGGGAGGTGTACAAAGAAAATATTTAAAGACAGTAAAAGAATAGACTTGCTTAAATTATTTTGCATTTTTGCTTAGAATTTACAATTCAGGGACTCTTTCTCTTATTCCCGTCATAGTAGCATACTAAGACTCTGTCTCTACCAGTTAATATTATGTAACATTTTTATTTTAAAAAACATATTTCACCACTTTGGAATTTTGAAAATCATGAGACCTACAAAAATCCCATTTGGCTTACAATATTTGCATCACATCTCTTGCACAACAATGCATTTCTCAGTTATTTTTATATCATTTTATTTAATTGCCATCATAAAATAATCCATCAATAGGTGAGTGGATAAAAATGCTGTGGTACATTTGCACAGTGGAAAACTACTTGGCTATACAAAAGATGGAAATCTTACCTTTTGCAACAGCATGGATGGAACTAGAGAGCATTATGCTAAGTGAAATAAGCCAGTCAGAGAAAGACAAACACCATATGATTTCACTCATATATGCAATCTAATGAACAAACTGAACTAACAAGCAAATAGTGGCAAACTCATTGGTACAGAGCAGTCTGACAGCTGTTAGGGTGAGGAATTAGGAGGACTGGTGAGATGGAGAGAATGAACAAAAAAGAGAAAAATCCATGGACTAAGACAACAGTGTGGTGATCATAAGGGGAGTGTGGGGCATAGAGGTGGTGTGAAAGAAGGTATGGGGAGATAAATGGTGATGGAAGGAGACTTGACTTGTGGTGGTGAACACACAATGCAATGTACAGATGATGTGTTGTGCAATTGCACACCTGACACTTTATAATTTTGTTAACCAGTGTCACCCCAATAAATTCAACAAAATTTATATATAAATAAACCTTCAATCCTTTGATATAAAACAACCAGTGGAGAAATTGTAACATAAATTTGAATGTGTGATATAGCTTCAACCACATCAGAGTATATATTTGGGAGGAGGAAAGGTTAAGACACCTGAAATGAAATATACTGAAACAATAATTCTAATTATGTTAGAATACAAAAAGGCTGTTATTTTATTTCAATTTTTTCATATATTCTGGTATTGTTTTGCTACTTTTAATATTTAAAGAGTGGAGATAGAAGAAGGCTGCAAGGTAAGTGGGAGCTTAGCCCACTTGCTCATGCATCCAACTGGGACACCTAACTGATCTTCTGAAGAATAGAGTGAATAGCAAATGGAACCACAGCTTATATGAAATTTGGAAGTCAAAGACTGCAGAGCACATTTAAAAATGCACAGTAAGGAGATTGCGTAAGCAAACAGGAAGATCACTGGGCTCTGCACCAGGGACCACAGCTATCATGGGATCTTTGGGGGAGACCCTGGTGAGCAATTGTAACTTTGCAGCTCCCTCCCCTCCCAGAGCAGGGAAGCCAGTCTGCCTAGGAGAGACCTGCATGCTTAAAGTCACTGGTGGGGATATAGATGCAGTGGGAGACACACACCAGGGGGTGTTTCCAGCTTGGACTGTGATCACTGGCTTGACAGTACCAGAGAAATCAGGCAGCAAGGACATACCTGGAGATGGTAGAAGAGTTGGGCAGCAACTGACTGTGACCCAGAGTCCCGAGAATGATAAGAGAGTTGGGCTGTGTGAAAAGCCAAGCAATTGTTAAGAATGGCACCCTGCAACCACAGGAAATTCACTTAAAAAATGGCATGCAGCTGCTGTGCAAGAACCTCTCCTGCCCAGTAGCCAGGCCAACAAAGAGGGAGGAGGAGGGGCACCACAAGGACTGATCAGAGGAGGACAGAGAGGGCTCAGAGAGTTAGCAGTCCCCAGAGAGATTTAATTTAATAGGAGAACTAAACTGGCCATAAGGGACTTTGAGAGTGCATAGCACCCTGGCCAGCAAAGAGGGAGGAGGAGAGGTAACAATTGCTCCTATTCAGTGCACCTCACTGCAGCAAAATGTGGTGGATTAAAGGTGCTGATGGGATGCAGATGGACAGTGGGGGCACAGATGGACAGGTAGGGCCCCACAGCATTCTGACAGTTGGGGCTGGAGGCTGGGCACCTATGAATATTGCAGCCCAGACCTAGCCCCCATCTTTGCAAAACCACAGGAAAAAAGTGAAACCCAGCCCCCTCTGCCTGCAATATCCAGGAAGACCAGCAGAATTCACTTGGCCTTTAAAGTCAGCAGGAGGCTTCCCCCCCACCACCAAGTGTGAGACAATAAGAAAGGACTAAATAACAAAAGATAGATTCAGAGAGAGATCAGAAGGCTTACAACAACTGGGACACTGAGACAAATTTTCACTTTGCTATCCTACAGACTTGCATTTTATTTATTTTTATTGTTTGTTATTTTTATCTTTTATTTTATTATTTTTTATTTCTCTTCTTTCTTTTTAGTTTTCTTTATTTTGTTTCTTTAATTGCATTGTTTGACTGGTTTTCTTTGTTCTCCCTTTCACATCACATTTTAATTTTTCTTTTCAAAAATTTTTTAAAGACTATTTATTTACATTTACAGAGAGGGGAAAGGAGGGCGAAAGAGAGGAAGAGAAACATCAATGTGTGGTTGCCTCTCACACTCCCCCTACTGGGGAACTGGCTTGAAACCCAGGCATGTGCCCTGACTGGGAATCAAACTATCAATCTTTTGGTTCACAGGCTTGTACTCAATCCACTGAGCCATACCAGTCAGGGCAACATTTTATTTTTTCTTCTCTCACTTCACTCATATTCCAATAACACACTACTCTTGGTCTTTTACTTTCTATTCTTTTTATTCAGATCATACATTTCTTGTCATATTGTTGTTTTTCCTGTATTATTATAAATAATTATTGTTCCATATTATTGTAAATCCTATGCAGCACTCCTCCCTGGTCTTCCCAATTTCACTTTCTTCCTGAGCGTATTACTCTTGTGGTTAACTTTATTCTCTCGCACACTATCCCTAGTTTCTATCCCTTACTCTCACTGTATCTCACCATCTAACCTCACACAAGTGCTCTGTTTTCTGGATTCAGCTTACATTCTTTCTCCCCTCTAATAAAAGTTTTATCTCTTTTTCAACTTTTATATAAGTGGCTAGTTGGGTGAAATATCATGGTTATTGTTGTGCTTTTCCAAAGGATCTCCTATCTGTTCTTTACTTGTTGGTACTTTAAATCCCATAGAATACTCTCCTGCTGTCTACTCCGTGTTACCTTCGCCCTGCCCCTAATCATATAAAAGAGAAGGTGGGAGTTGTGAATACCAGTAAACCCACTAGAGGAGAGAACCCACCAACTAAGGGACCACCAACAGGTAAAATCCAAGTAAAACAAGAGAGCCCATAAAAACAGAAGAAAGGGCAACCCTAGAACATCCAGACAAAGAGATCAAAGAGTGCACACAACTGAATCCCATAGATCTCATACCATAGAAGTTTACCCTGTGGTATGAGATAAATGCTCTCTTTTGTCAAAAAGCTAGCAAAAGAGAGCATTGGGAATCACAGAAACAGACAAAAGGAGTCACACCTAAAATGGGGAGACAAAGATGGAATCTGCAATCAAAAAGAATGGAAGGATCCCCAGTAAAAGAGCTAAATGAAATGGAGGTAACCAAACTATCAGATATAAAATTCAAAATAATGGTTATAAAGATGCTAAAGGAATTCACAGACAACTACAAGGAACTGAGTGAGAAGTACAACAGTATGAAAAAGGAAATAGAAACTATAAACAAAAACCAGGAAGAAATGAACAATAAAATCTTGGAAATAAAAAAAAACACACTAGAAGGAATTACAAGCAGGCTGGATGAAGCAGAGGATGGAATTAGTGAACTGGAAGACAAGATAGAAAGAAATACCCAGGTAGAGCAGCTGCACAAGAAAAGTCTCAAAAAATATGAATGTTGCTTAAGGGAACTGCAAGAAAACATGAAATGCAGCAACATTCAAATCATAGGAATACTGGAAGGAGAAGAAAAGGAGCAAGGGATAGAAACTCTGTTTGAAAAAATAATGACAGAAAATTTCTCAAACCTGGAGAGGGGAAAAGCCTCAAGTTTAGGAAGCTCAGAGGGTCCCAATCAAGATGAATCCAAAGAGGCCTACTCTAAGAGACATCATAATTAAAATGCCAAGTTTTAAAGACAAATAGAGAATCCTAAAAGCAGCAAGGAAGAAACAAGAAGTAACATAAAAGGGAGCTCCAGTAAGGCTAGCAGCTGATTTCTCAACAGACACACTACAGGCCAGGAGAAAATGGCAAAAAATATTCCAAGTAATGAAAAGCAAAGGCCTGCAACCAAGACTACTCTACTCAGTGAGGCTCTCAAGTAAAATGGAAAGCAAAATAAGGATTTTCCCAGAGAAAACAAGGCTCAAAGAATGTACCTCCACCAAACCAGCACTGCAAGATGGGGACTGCACTAAGAAAAGGAAGGAAAGGAGTGAGAGAGAAACACAGGTACAAAGAGGGAAAAATGAGTAAGTACCTATCAATAATAACCTTAAATGTTAATGGATTAAATGCTTCAATCAAAAGTCCTGGGGCCGGTGAATGGATAAGAAAATATGCCCACACATATGCTGTCTACAAGAGACCCATGTCAGAAAAAAGACCTACACAACCTGAAAGTGAAGGCCTGAAAAAAATATTCCAAGCAAATGGACAGGGGGAAAAAAAGCTGCTGTAACAATACTTATAGCTGACAAAATAGACTTCAAAACAAAAGCCATAAAAAGAGACACTGAAGGATATTCAAGGGAAGAATTCATCAAGGAGATGTAAACAATGTAAACATATATGCATGCAACACAGAAGCACCCAAATATATAGAGAAAATCCAGGAGGAGTTCAACAAGGATATAGAGAGCAACACACATATACTAGGGGATTTTAACACTCCACTATCAAAAATGGATAGATCTTCCAAACAAAATACCAACAAGGATATTGCAGCATTGAACAATGCCCTAGATCAAATGGAGTATCTTTTTTTCTATATACATATCATAATATATATGTATATAGAAGCTTTCATTCCAAAGAAGCAAATTATGCATTCTTTTCAAATGCACATGAAACATTTTCAAAGATGGATTACATAAGAGGACACAAAACTAGCCTCAACAAATTTGAGAAAACTGAAATCACATCAATGATTTTCTCAGACCACAAGGGCCTGAAACTAGATACCAATCTCAAGAAAAAAGCTAAAAAACACTCAAATTCCTGGAGATTGAATAGCATGCTATTAAACAATGAATGAGTTAATAATGAGATCAAGGAAGAAATCAAAATGTTTCTGGAAAAAAATGAAAATGAACACACAACAGTCCAAAACTTCTGGGACACAGTGAAGGCAATCCTGAGAGGGAAGTTCATAGCAATATAGGCCTACCTAAAAAAGATAAGAAACATTACAAATAAACAACCTAACACTACAACTACAAGAACAGGAGGAAGAACAACAAACAAAGCCCAGAGTTAGTAGAAGGAAGGAAATAACTAAGATCAGAGTAGAATTAAACAACATAGAGACTAAAAGAACAATTCTGAGGATCAATATATCCAGGAGCTGGTTTATTGAAAAGATAAACAAAATGAACAAGACTTTAAGCAGACTTATCAAGAGAAAAAGAGAGAGGACTCAAATAAACACAATCAGAAATGAAAGATAAGAGATTACAACTGATACCACAAAGATACAAAGGACTGTAAGAAATTACTACAAACAACTCTATGCCAAGAAATTTGAAAAGCTGGGTGAAATGGACAAATTTCTGGAAAAGTATATTATCCCAAAACTGAATGAAGAAACAGCAGAAAGCCCAAAAAGACCAATAACATCTGATGAAATTGAAGCAGTAATCAAAAACTCCTGGCACACAAAAGCCCTGGTCCAGATGGTTTCACAGGAGAATTTTATGAAACATTTAAGGAAGAGATAACCCCTATCCCTCACAGACTATTCCAAAAAATCCAAGAAGTAGGAAGACTCCCACAGTCTTTTTACAAAGCCAGCATCATCCTAATCCCAAAACCATATAAAGACACAACAAAGAAAGAAAACTACAGGCTATATCACTGATGAACATGAAAGCTAAAATCCTCAACCAAATATTGGCAAACAGCATTCAGCAGTACATTAAAAAGATCATACAACATGATCAAGTGGGATGCAAGGATGGTACAATATTCACAACTCAATAAACATAATACATCATATAAACAAAAAGGAAAGACAAAAAATCACATGATCATATCGATAGATGCAGAAAAAGCATTTGAAAAGGTACAACACCTATTTATGATAAAAACACTCAGCAAAATGGGAGTAAGAGGGAGCATTTCTCAACATGATAAAAACTATATACCAGAAACCTACAGCCAACATCATACTCAGCTGGCAAAAACTAAAAGCTTTCCCAGTAAGATGAAGAACAAGACAAAGATTTCTGCTTTCACCACTTCTATTCAACATGGTATTGGAAGTCCTAGCCGCAGCTATGTGACAAGAAGCAGAAATAAAAGGCATCCAAATGAGAAAGGAGGAAGTAAAACTGTCACTGTTTGCAGATGATATGATAATGTACACAGAAAACTCTATAGAATCCACCAACAAACTACTCAACCTAATAAGCAAATTTAGCAAAACAACAGGATTCAAAGTCAATATTCAGAAATCAAAAGCATTTTTATACACCAACAATGAAATATCAGAATGAGAAAAAATCCCATTTGCTATAGCAACAAGAAAAATAAAGTACCTTGGAATAAACCTAACCAAGGAGGTGAAAGGCCTGTACTCAGAAAACTGCACAACACTGAAAAAAGAAATTAAGGAAGACACAAATATATGGAAGCATATACTGTGTTCATGGATTGGAAGAATTAACATCATCAAAATATCCATACTACCCAAAGCAATTTATAGATTCAACTCAATACCTATTAAAATACCAATGGTATCTTTCATGGATATAGAACAAACATTTCAAAAATTTATATGTAACCGTAAACCACTCCCAATAGCTGCAGCAATTTTGAGAAAGAAGAACAAAGTAGAAGGGATCACAATACCTGATATCAAACTATATTACAAGGCCACTCAAATCTAAATGGTCTGGCACTGGCATAAGTACAAACACATAGACCAATGGAACTGAATACAGAGCCCAGAAATAAACCTATGTCTCTATGGTCAATTAATATTAGACAAAGGGGGCAGAGGCATAAAATGGAGTACAAATAGCCTCTTCAACAAATGGTGTTGGGAGATCTGGACAACTATATGCAAAAAAAAAAAAAAAAAAATGAAACTCAGTCACCAACTTACACCATACATAAAAATAAATTCAAGGTGGATAAAGGACTTACATATAAGTTGTGACACCATAAAAGTCCTACAGAAGAACAAGGCAGGAAAATCTCAGATATTCCATGCAGCAATATTTTCACCAATAAGTCCCCTAGAACAAGGGACATAATGGAAAGAATAAACACATGGGAATACATCAAATTAAAAAGCTTCTGCATGGCTAAAGAAAACATCAGCAAAATGAAAAAGGAGCCAGTTGTATGGGAAAATATATTTGCCAATGATACTTCAGAGAAGGGTTGATCTCCAGAATTTATAAAGAACTCATATGATTCCACTCCAGGAAAACAAACAATCCAAGTAAAAATTGGGGAAGGGACCTAAACAGACACTTCTCTAAGGAGGACATACAGAGGTCCCAGAGACATATGAATGGATGCTCATCATCACTAGCTGTCAGGGAAAAGCAAATTAAAACCACAATGATATGCCACTTCACACAGATGAGAATGGCCATCATAAACAAATCAACAAACAAGTGTTCGAGAGTTTGTGGAGAAAAGGGAATCCTAGTGCACTGTTGGTGAGAATGCAGACTGGTGTAGCCACTGCGGAAAACAGTATGGAATTTCCTCAAAAAAATTAAAAATGGGTCTGCCTTTAGACCCAGCAATTCCACTGCTGTGATTATACCCTAAAAATCCTAAAACACCAATTCAAAAGAACTTATGCACCCCAATGTTCATAGCAGCCTAATTTACAATAGCCAAGTGCCTATCAGTTAATGAGTGGATCAAAAACTGGGGTACATTTACACAATGGAATACTATGCAGCAGACAGAAAGAAGGAGCTCCTACCCTTCACAACAGCATGGATGGAACTAGAGAACATTACACTAAGTGAAATAAGCCAGGTGGCAAAAGATAAATGCCATATGATCTCACCTTTAAGTGGAACCTAAACAAGAAAACAAAGAAGCAAGCAAGCAAAATACATCCAGAGACACTGAAATAAAGAACAAACTGACAGTAACCAGAGAGGATAGGGGAGAGGGATAATGGGGGAAAATATGGGAAAGGCCATCTAGGAACATGTATAAAGGACACATAGACAAAGCCTAAGGGGGTAGGTTCAAGGGTGGGAGGTGAGGATGGGTGGGTGGGGGACAGTGATGGGGTGAAAATGGAGACAACTGTACTTGAACAATAATGAAATAATTAATTAATTAATTTAAAAGAGTAACTTAAAACGAAAAATATGTTCTAAATTTCTAATAAAATATCAATTTACTCAAATGTCCTTTAGATTTTTGGCATGAATATGTTACCATTTTCATAATTTCAAGGGGGGTAAAATACTCATAGATACTTCATCCTTGAGTTTTTTATTTTAAAAAAGTATTCTTAGTCACATCTAGTGCATTTGTGAAAAAGTGTTTATACTCACACAGTTTTAGCATATCATATAATACTCTTTTTTTTCCTCTGGCTGAAGATCTGGGAAATTTTTCAATGAAGATTTGAGTGCCTCAATTTTGGCATGATCTTAAATACAATGAATGTAGATTACTTAGTCTGTTTAATTGATAAATACATGACAAACTCAGAACTGGCTTCTGGAACAATAATTACTTCAGTAAAAGAGTTTATGTTGAGCCACAACAAATATAATACTATTGATAGTGAATGTCTTGATAAATCTTATATGACATAACTAATTCATATAAGGTTCAATTTAATTTTTCTAACTTTTATAAAAGTAAAGCTACACTCTAATTCTTAAGTGCCAATTTTATTATACCTCTGTATAGTTTAAAATATAGAATAATAAACAATGCATTTTTTATTTAAATTTTCACAATAATTTGAGCTGATTTTCTTGAAGAAGAATGGAGGCAGAATCTAGGTATAATTTTAGATTGCAAAAAATGACTTTTCCTTCTGAAAATGTATAGTGCAGAAGCTGGAAACATTGTTTCAAAATCTTCAATAGCTAAATTTATGGTTGAATAGGTGTTTTTATCTGCATATTTAGATACCTGAGCCTATTCTATTCATTAACAATATCCACATTATTAGAAAGTCCTATACTTTCTACTTTCAAAATGTACAGAAAAAGCCATCCTCTTCTTCTTCTCTATCACCACTCTATGAAAAACCACTATTATGTCACTCCAGAATTACCACCCCTTTTTCTTCTCTCTGGTTATAATCCTGCCTATATTATAAAGAACGGACAGAGCGCTTTTTAAAATGCAAGAAATCATTGCCCTACCCCTTAGTAGCATATAACCTATATGTTTTGTTTTCATTATTTGTTAAAATGGGGACAAAAGAGTACCTCCCTCATAGGACTATGAATATTAAATGACCTAGCTTGTATTATGAATTTTAGAACCATTGTGAGACACAAGATAAGCACTTAATACATATTAACTCTAAAAATGTAAGTTCTATGTGAGCATGCTTTTGTCTGTTTTGCTCATGGCTTTAATCTCCCTCCACATGCAATGCAAAACATAATAGCTGAATAAATATGAATTAGTAGCGTTAGAAGGCAGGTGCTATCCAAGAGAAAGATTTTAGGAAAAATGTGGAAAAGTATATCCTGCAAGACTCACAAATGAGTAAATGGTGGACCATGAGAAAAAGCATGAGGTTATTTGGAAACTGAGTCACAGCTGGGAAGTAAAAATATTACATGACTTGCCCTGGCTGGGTAGTTCAGTTGTCCTGATACACCAAAGTTGTGGGTTCAATCCTGGGTCAGGGCACATACAAGAAGTAACCAATGAATGCATATACTTGTATAAGTGAAACATGGACAAACAGTGTGGTGATGGTGGGGGGCTAGGGGGAAGGAGGAAGGGGGATAAATGATAATGGAAAAAATACAGTAAAAATGAACTATTAAAAATTTTTTAAATATGTGGAACAACAAATTGATGTTTCTCTTTCTCCCTTCCCTTCTCTTTCTAAAATTAATAAATGAAAAAAGACTCAGAGAACAGGATGACAGCTAATGGGGGAAGGTTAGGGGGTGACAGGATTGAGCAAAAAGGAAAAAGGACTCAGGGACACGGGCAACATTGTGATGATTGCGGGGGGGGGGGGAGATAAGGGGACTAAATGGTAATGGAAAAACAATAAAAATTTTAAGAAATTAAAAAATTTCCGCCCTGGCTGGTGTAGCTCAGTGGATTGAGTGTGGGCCTGCAAACCAAAGGATCACAGTTCGATTCCCAGGCAGGGCACATGCCTGGGTTGCAGGCCAGGTCCCAGCAGGGGACTCATGAGAGGCAACCACACATTGATATTTCTCTCCCTCTCTCCTTCCCTTTCCCTCTGAAGATAAAATAAATAAAATCTTCTAAAAAAAGAAATTAAAAAATTTCCATTACTTGATCTTAATTTTATAGAATTAGATAAATTTTGCCTGGAACCACAGATATAGGCAACTATATATGTGCATACTTGTATATATTGGGGTTAACTTTCAGTGATTACAAGAGAGGCAGCACAGAACTTAATGGCCCATCTTTGGGGTTTAGACTGCCTGGGAGCTGGTCTCTGTTTTATCATTTGCTGGCTGGGTTACTGTGCGCAAGTTCTGCACTTTAGTTTTCTAATCTATAAAATTGGAAAAATAAGCACAACTATGTCAGAGTGTTGAGGATTAATTGAATTCCTATTTGTCTTTAGTACTTTTAATTATTATCTGAAATTAATAGTTGTACTAGGAATAGTGTCTGGCATATAGTAAATGCTATAAAACTGTTAGGCAATATAAAAATAAATACTTTTTACTTTATAATATTTCAAGATTTGTTTAAGAGATAATGACATTTTTATTGGACTTTCTTTTTTCTTTCTTTTCTCTACGTTGGTGCTTATAGCAAAGTTATAGAAGGATACCACGAAGTGACAAACTTTAGAATTAAGTAAATGAAACAATGGTGAACAGATTCCCCAGTTTTCCTGCGAACACATATATCTTTTAAAAATCTACTATCATGAAAATGGGATCCTGACAGCAATTTTAAAAAGTGAGAAAGGAAAACAAAACAAAACAAGCAACTAAGACAAACACCAGCATCTAAATGAAAGAAACTCCTTTAACAAATCTCTGGATAAGAATATTAATTATGGAATCTTCACTACTGTTAGCTGAGTCCCTCACGTGACTAATTTTGTGGAACCCAGGGGAGTGTAACAGACATAGTGGGCATAGCAGAGTTAATGGCAGCTGCCAAATCATTTTTTTAAAATTGTAGCATCAAAAATTAGGCACATTAGGCAAGTAATGCTATTTATTCAGAACTGAAATAATTTTTAATATTATGAGTTTCTATCAGTGACTACATTTAATGTCTTCTAACCAACTCAATATAATATACAAAAAGTACATCATATCAGACTAGCTTGGAAGACGGTGTAAACACTTGAGGTAGCAGAGTTATTGTTCAAAGTGAGTTTCATTTTTGTTTGTGATAAACATCACTGTGTGTTGCAGAATTTATGTAGTAAGTATAGCTGTTTATGTAAAAGGTTGTACTGTGTGCGTTGGGTGTTTACATCATTTTCAAATCCCTTTCTTATTTTCCCCAATTATCAATGTGGAAGCATTGAAAATAAAAGTATATATACATATATTAAAAATACTACTTTTTTATATACATATAAAAAGTACTATCACTATCCATTGTGATAGCCACTGCCATATATAGCTACTTAATTTTAAATTTATTAAAATTAACAGAAGCTAAAAGTTCAGTTCCTCAGTCACACTAGACACACTCAAATACACAAAAGCTACATGTGGATGTGACTAGTGGCTACAGTATTGGACAGAACAGATAGAGAACATCCATAAAATTTCAGTAAGTTCTATTAGGCTTTAGTTCTATTACCATTAATGTATAGAATTTGTTTAGGATAAATCACATATAACCTTAATATTTTATTTGAAAGTTGTACATATTCTCAATGAGCAAGGAATTTTATTTTTTCCATTGAATAAATACTAAAAAATTAGCATGAAACTTGTATATATAAAAATTTCACATTTCTTATATATTTCAATCCTTAGTGCAAAAGAAGTCAGGAGGAAATAAATCAGGAATAGTAGCTGATGATATTAATATTAATCTAACAACACAGTATTGATTTTTATTTTTCTCTAACTTAAGAGATTTTATTTTTAAAATCTCCTATAAAATAACAAAGATATTACAATAGAATTCCAAGTGATGTGAATGTAAGTATAATTCTAATAATGAGAACCATAAGTGGAATTTATCACTGAAATACTAGAGGAATCTCACATGGGGTCTATAGTGGGATTTATTTCCCTGAGTAGCAAAATACTATTTTCACAGCAACTAAGAACAGACTCAACATATGTGTAAATATATGTTATTCACATATAAAAATTATGAATTATTTATTTTAATCTTTAATAAACAGAAAAGGGACTAGATACTATTTTTACAGTTTATGTATGTATTAAATAATCATTTATGAAAATGTAATAAAGATCGTAAATTTTACCAAAAAGATAAATATAATTATTTATAAATATACACAATAAGTGTGTTTTATAATTTAGAAATATATTTTATTTTATATTTAATTAATATATTTTATATAATTATAAAATGCATTTATATTATAATTATTTTAAATATACATAATTATTTGTTAATATAATTATTTATATGCACAATTATATAAATACAATTATTTATTGAATTATTTATTAGCAATTACTTATACATATTTTTTACATCTCTACATATTTTTGTAGAGATGTAAAAGAAATATTCACTGCTCTTTAAAGACATCTCAAGGTCTTTGGGAAAATTGCATATGTGAATCAGTTAGTAAAGAATATGAAGAATCACAACTAATTGTTAAATGATTAGTATAACTGTTATATAGAATTTTAAATCATCTAATAATTATAAGATGATATTCAGAAATGTTTATGTTCCATGAAAACTTTTAACAGCCATAGTTAAGAAACACACTGTGATTAAAATAATATAGAACTCCTGACATAAGAAGTAAATATGAGGCATATTATGTTTTTATTGGGTTGTTATAGGTCACTTAGAAATATAATGAGTACCACTCAAGACTGTTCATTTTTATCAAGTTTAATATACACAAAAATATAGAACTTAAAAATAAAAACATAACTCTTGATTTCAAACTAAATTGAAATATTAAAATACATTTTTATAAAAACTTTACCCATAAAATCCAACTTAATAGATGCATTAAAGAATCAGTTTTATTCCTCTGACACTTTATCTCTAATTTGATTGTAGTAAAAAAGTATTTTGCATTATTTGTATCAATATAATTAAAATATTTAGTTGACAGTGGTTATTAAAATGGATGTTATTAACACATTTACATTTAAGTATTTGAAATATTCAAATATTTTTATTGAAAACCATCTTTACCATTTCCTGAAGCAGGCATAAGGTGTCTGAATGCAGTTATAATAATGAAGACAAAATACTAAGTCTATTTTGACAGACCAATTTGCTACTTGAATAGAATTTAATAGCAGTAGTCTTGTTATAGTGTTATTTTATTTGTTACGATGGAAATAATCATGCATAGTTTAATATATAAAGAGCTTTTTTTGAAGGCAGCTTTACCTCTATCATTTGTTGTTTACTGTTTGAATTTTAGAGTATGCACTTCAGTGATACTTTTTATGATTTAATGAAAAAATTGTTTTGACAGAGCTGCTTATTCTGGGGCATGAAGAATAAACTAAATAATATGTTCCCAGTAAAATTTAAATAAATTTAAATACATAACAAAAAAATTCCTATATAATTTAGGTAAAAAATACTTTTTATACATAACTGATGTCACAGAAACATTAAATAAGTTTCATTTTTAAAAATCCAAGTTAGTTTAATTTAGTTGCATTATTTGGCTATGTACATAACATTAGTACTGTATTTGATATTAGTAAAAGTTCATGCGCTAGTATTCAAAGGACAAATCCATCTAAACTAAGAGTAAATTTAACATGAGCAAAAGTAGTAACTGTAGATATCTATGTCTAAGAAGGAAAGGGTATGATTCCTTTTCTCTTATATAACTATAATAATTTGGAACTTTATTAGGGGATATTATGGAAAGATTTGTATTGGAATAATTCATATATCTGTGCCCTTCAATATAATATGAACTTCTGATGATTAGGAGCTAAATATAATAATTTTTGTACCTTGTTCATAATGCTCAGCACAAATGCACATGGAAGTCTCACTTGGTAAATAGTTACTGAATAAGAGAAGTACTAGAGAGAATGCTTTCATTTAATTACAAACACATTCATACATATTATTTATATAAGTGATACACATATGATATATACATATATTTTTCTTTTACCATAAAATAGCATACAACACAAGAGAAAATACAGTATCACAGCAGAACAAATCATAGTTTATTTAATGTAGTTTCAAGTTGATTTTTTCTGTGAGGTTTTTAAGATTTGATGTGCTAACAATACGGTAAAATATACAGCACTGTTTTTAATTTCTTTCACAAAAATATTAACATCCTAATATCAAATAAAAATTCTAAAGTGTGTGTTTTTCTCCTAATTACATATTTTCTTAAAGCAAAGAGCCTCAAATTAACTATATTTATCTTTGTGGCTTTTTTTTACTTACCTGTCCACATGCTAAAACATACAATTTAATCTTTAATTTATATTTTAAAGTTAATGACATGGCAACAATAATATTGTTTGTGGCATATCTCTAAATTTTATATTAACAAAAAAGACTTAGACAACTGTATTGAAACTATTAAACTAATATTTTAAGACTGATGCTTTGACACACTTGAAGATTAACATTCTTTTTATTTATGTTGCTTCTAACTTTACCTTAGACAATGAAAATTACAGATATAAATGCAATAACTTACTCTCTATCATAATAAAATACTTAATACTTTCTCAAGTCTTTAAACATAGTGACTATTGAACATTATAATCCTTTTTTCTCAAAGGAATTAATTGTATGTTGTCTTTCCTCCTTTGTCATATTTAAAAGCAAATAATATTTGTGAATACCATTATTTATACTAAAAGTGAAAGCTTAGACTAATTTTTAGTGTCATATATTCTATTTAACAAAAATGTAATTATTCTTACTGGAATCCAGACCAATGATCTGAAAGAATACAAAAAAAATCATGAACAATATAGTATTGAAAAATGAGACATGAATGCTTTTCTGAATATGGGTATGATTTAAACAGACAAGTGCAGACAAATCCACATGAATATTGCATCTGGTTCATTGAGTGGCTTATAATTTTGAAACTGTCACATGTCAGCAAATATATCAACACTACTAGAAAGTCAAAATGGAAGTACATTTCTGTTAAGTACAATTGCTTTTAGCTCACGTAAGATAACCATGACAATATTTAAAATAAAAAGTCAGCTTTTCAAAACAAATTATTTTACTCATATGACCATTAACTCTTTTCTGAATGAAGATGACTGAGTCTATGAAAAGAGTTCAACAAATATTTTAGAATGAATATGCATATGTGCATTGTATGTGGGTATATAAATATATTTATATGTATATAACCAATAACACAAATAGCCAAATAGTTATGGTAATTCTGTTTACAATCATGTTTTGAAATTGATAATCATGTTACACCCATGGAATCTCCTTATAGTCAAAGTCATGATAATTATATTTCATTTTCTTTGAGTTTTTACTTGAGGACATGATCTTCTAGATAGTGCAATAGATAATACTTAAGCATATGAAGCATGTTTAATATTGGGGAAATGTTGTAATTATTTTTTTTCTGAAAAATTCAAACCAAAATATGAGTACCAATTATTTGACCACTTAAAAGTAATATACCATAATTGACTCTGACTTATTTAAACCAGAATTGTGAATTTAGGTGAAATGTAGTTAGAGGAGATGATAGAAATCCAGTTTATCAAGCTGTTTTTGTTACTTTGAAGTAATAGTTGGTTTCACACATTGTACCATGATTTGCAACTAAGTGTGAGTCCTGGAAATGAACCTTAGCTTTTATGTATTTTTTCCTCCTTTTCTTCCTTTCTTCTTTCCCTTCTCCTTCTCCTTTTCTTCTCCTTCTCCTTCCCCTTCATTCCTTCCTTCCTTCCCTCCAACTATTAGAACCATTCCCCTCTAAATTTAAAAATAAGCTTATTTGTGTTCTGTTTATATTCTGTTCTCTAAAATGTTATACTCAAGCAAAGTATCAAAATTTAAAATTTTGATATTATTTTTACTCTAGGAATTTTTTTGCATTTAAAAAAATCTCTTTGCAAGTCTAGTTAATTTAAAAAATGAGAAGTTTAGTACCAGATTAGTATGGTTTACACTCCTAAGATAATAGTATCATTCTAAGATAATAGTATATATATATTCCTTCAGTTTAAAAGAATACAGTGTATTTTATCATTTATAAGAGGTGTCTTCTTTGGACAGAATTTTTTCTCTTAAGTTGTTATGAAGTCTATAAAAACTATTCACTGTAGGTCAATATTTAAAATTCAAATTTAATTATAAAAAGGTCATGGAAATATATTCTTTGACAGTACAGTACATAAAAAGATAATTTTCAACCAAAACATTAGTATAATAAATCATTAAACATTTTTAAGAACATTATTTAGACATAATGATTAATATGGTACTTTAGCCCTTTAATTTTACTTAGTTATAAATTCAGTTTACAAATGCCCATGTGGTCAGTCAATATCAGTAAGAGTGGTAAAATCAGTAGCAAAATCAGATTTTATTTATGAAAGTACCAACATATAAATCCCATACTAGTTTGTTTTTTCGGAAGTGATTTGCACACATTTAAATTGGCGTGGACACCTTTAGAGAGGCAAAGCAGCGTTTGAATTCCTAATGGGAGTGAAAGTACAGTCACCAATTAAAAACCTTTACATTCTCAAAATCACTTGCATTTCACATTTCTCTCCACGCAGCTGAATCAGATGTAGGGCATCTTTTGCATCTTTTTGTCTCCAATTGAAACCCCTTCAACTGTAGAATGTGACACAAACATCCAAGTCGTCGGAAAAACATCTAAGGGGAGGGTCCTTTCTTTTGGGGAATTCTCTAAGGGTGGAACACTGACCCTGGGCTTCTTCATCCACCACTGTCCCACCTCGTGCCAAGGGGCCATCTCCCTCCCGTGCCCTCTGCCCTCTTTGACGGCATCCTCTACCCTTTGTAATACCGCCGCTTTCTCTTCTCCGCTCACTTCTCCATTGCATACATATTTTTTCAAAACATTCTGGTGAGTTTTGAGGAGGACCTAAGTTCCTTTCAGAAAGAAAATGAGAATGGTAATAACAGCGAATAAAGTATTAGAGAACTCCCCATACTAGCAATGTGGGCTCCTCCGTGCACCCTTAACACATTATGTTTAGCTTGAGAACATTCCTCTTTCCCGTTGGTTCCCCGCCAGAGGAGCTGTCTCCACCTGCGAACAGTGGAGGCACTTTTGTTGTCGACTAACTCCCTCTAGCGCCGAACTGACAGCATCTGAGGCGCGGCTGCCAGCAGAGCGCCGGGCTCGGCGGAGCTCAGCAGCGCTCCCGGCTCCCGCCCTGCCCTCCGTACCCCCAACGGCCGCGGGGCGAGAGTGTGAAGGCCAGGGATGCCGAGCCCCCTCCTTGTTATTCCTGCGTGCTGCCCGGCCTTGGCACGAGGGCTGCCTGGCTCCACCGAGTAACCAGTTCCACGGCTCCTGACCGACTCCTCCGAGCGCTGGGAGGGAGTGGGTGCCGCGAGAGGACGGCTCACGCGCGACAGCGGTCAGTACGCTAGGAACTCCGTGCCACCGTGGATGTGGCCACGCGCCGCTCAGCCCTTGGGCTGCTCAGAGCGCGCGGTCCGACGCTGCCACGCCGCCGACGCTCCCTGCCCTCGGAATCCCAGCCCCCACGGCGGCGACAATGCTCGTGACCTCCACGGCGCAGTTCCCGCCGCGCGGCGACGCGAAGACCTCAGGGAAGCCCGGTGCCAGGCACCCTACCACATTCAGCCCGAAGTGACTCTCCTCCGCTGCTGGCTTACTGCCTTCGCTTTCCTAGGACTTGAAGCAGCGAAGGAGGCCACAAAGCTGAGGCTCTCGCAGTGGTGGACAAGTTTGGACAACCCTCGCTGAGGAGCCGTCCGGCTGGTCCGCCGCCACCACCAAGCTCGCCCCGGACTGGGAAAGCTTGGCCGCGGCACTCACCCCCTCCAGCGGCGGAGATGTGGAGAAATCTGGGGGTGGCGGTGTCGGGATCTGACTAGCCTAAACCGCTGGGCGCTGCTGCTGCCAAATGGGGAGCAAAGTGTTTGGGGGACTAAGAGGGGCCTCAGAAATGCCCAAAAAACCGCGGCCAAGGCCGAGGCACAGCGCAGATGCAGCCGAGTTGGAAATCTCAGCGGTGCGAGCCACTGCCGTCGCCACACCAGCGAGGGGCTGAGGACGCAGTTCGATAGGTGGCTCGGACCACTCGCGGCCCCACGTCATTAGCTCGGCTCTCCCCGCACAGGCCGGAGGAAAGTTCCCGCGGCCCCAGCCTCGTCTCACAGCTGCTGCGCTTCCCTAGCTTTTGGCTCAGCAAGTGCCCACTTCAGTCTGGAGAGGCGCTCGGGCCGCCGCACCTGGTCGTCCTTTCCCCACCAGCGCTGCGTGGCGCCCTCCCCCGCCCCTTGCTCCCCTCCCCCAAACCACAGCCCTAGCTCCTTCCTGCGCGCGCGCTCTCCTAGGCCCAAGTGAATAGTCCTCGCGCGAGCGGGACACGGTGGTGGATGCAATTCCATTCTCCTACAGCCGCCAGGAGTTCCCTGGCGCCGCAGGCAGCGTCCTCCTCCGAAGCAGCTGAACCTGCACCTGGGCAGCCTGGACCTTCCTGCCCTGCCCTCGGGGCCTCGCGCGGGGGGCGCCTCGGGACACCCCCTGCGGGTCGGGTGGAGGAGGAAGAGGAGGAGGAAGAAGACGTGGACCAGGTTTCCTACCCTATACATAACACCTGGCTGCGCTGCTGCCACTTATCTTTTAGGGGGAGAAGAGGAGAGCCGGGGAGAGCCATGGGGGGCTGCGAAGTCCGGGAATTTCTTTGGCAATTAGGTTTCTTCTTGCCTCTGCTGACAGTTTGGCAGGGAGACTGCAGTCACGTCTCCAACAACCAAGGTAAGGGACAGAGCGGATAAGCAGGAGGGAGTGGGAGGAGGAGGAGGATTTGAGGACCGGTTCATTGGTCGCTTCCCGCAGGTAACTTTGTCCCGAGATTGTCTTCTCCCGGCTCGCCCCACAGGGGGGTCCAGGATGTCCCCTCACCAGAGCGCCCTGTCCACATTGCCTCGTACCTGCGACCCCACCAGCTGCAGTCCCTACTGTTTCGAAATGTCTTTAGAGGGATGCGTGAGCCTCAGCAATAGTTGAGTCCCACCACTGGCGGCAGCGGGACCACTCTTCGCTGCGCTGCCTGTACAGGAGGCCAGTCTTCCTGACACATGCTTAATGGAGACTTCTGGCTCTTGGCGGTCGCTCCTAGCAGGGTTACGTGCAGGGTCTCTCACACACCTTCGGAAAAGCATATCGCTTCCGCTCTATCCTGTGACCAGATGCCAGCCTTTGCCTCCGGTAACTCTGCCGCCCTTGCCTCGCCGCAGCCAGACCCCATGACCCATCCAGACATGTTTGAATCATTTCCTAGACCAGATATCTGTGCTTGTGGTATCTCTTTTCATTGTGCACACAGGGGGTGGAGGGAAATAACCGTTAAGTGTGAATGTCCAAGTTATGAATATCCTATTCCTCAAGTCCAGTCTCTGTTAGATATTTTTGGAGGAAGACTGTTTCTGTAGGTAAAGTGTTAAAAATGAAGGTGAATAGTGTGTGGAAAGTGAAAGTCAGGTTTGCCGAATGGAAAGCACTTAGAATTTCTGAACATTTTCTTTTCTTCTGTTCAAACGGTTTTTATGAGATATAGCTCATTGGATTTCTGCTACGATTGTTTAAAGATCTATAACAAATACAACCTGCAATATCTAAGTCCTCTTAGCATAAGCAGCAAACAACCATAAAAGTTTTCCAGCATGTATTTGGCTGAATGTTCTCATTGGCAATGTGATGACCACCAATATGTCACCTGCTATGTCACACTTTTCTAAAGACTTCAAATACAAAACTTCAGTTACAGTTACGATTTAACATATTAGGCCTCAGGATAATTTGCAGATATAAAAATGGAGGTCAGATGACATAAGAGTGTGCACTTTTTTTGTGAGGTCGAGAAGGTTAAGAGAGAAGGCAAGTAAAACCTATATGGCCATTTAATTTTATTTAGAAATATTCAGAATCAATATTTGTTTGTTCTCATACAGTTTGTATTTTTGGCATGTTTTCCTAAATATTTCTTTTTTATCTCTGCCAGATTGCAATTGCAAATGCATATGTAAATTTGAGAATCATATACAACCATCATGGCTTTGAAGACATGTCAAATAATAAGTGTCCCATTATAGTGCCATACTCTCCTATGGCCTATGGCAGTGTATATACCTTCACACACATCCCTCATTTGTTTGTTAGAGCTATTAACATTCAATATTGAAGGGTCGAAGGGGTAGTTAACTTAATCTATTTGTGTGAGAAACAGATTGTTAAAAATAACATAATTGTTTACTTTGTCTTTTTATATTTTAAGAAAACTATTTTTTAATAATTGGAAAGTTAGATGTTTATATTGTATTCTATGTTAATAACTAGAGCTACTAATGGAAATGTATACTTTGAGAGTCAAGTTTATTAGAATTATCTAAAATTTTTCCATGCTGTTCTTTCCCTCAGTCACCATTTATTTATTCATTAAGAGCCTATGAGACACCAGGAACCACCTTACCCCTTTGAGGATACTAACATAAATATAATACTATCTGAATCTGCAAATAACACAAGTGCCATTCTACCAAAATCTTGTCAAGTGTTGAAGTATGACCTTTCAGATATTCTTGTTAAATTAAGAACATAGAAGTGTTATTTGCTAATCTCTTCCAGAAACTTTGTTTATCTACTTTGATTACTTTCCCATCATTTTAAAACACATTTTATCTGAAATGTTTACCAAATATATATAATTCATGGGTATTTTTATTAATTAGTTTAACTTAATGTTAGTGAATGGACATTATTCAGTTTACCCATCTGTCATGTAGAATACTCAACATTGGGTAATGTTTACCCATAATTAAAGATAGTCTACTAAAACTCTTAATTTGAATTTCCATTAATACAGTAAAAACACAGACTGTGCATAAGATTACACTTGGATAAAATAATACACACAGGGTAAGTTGGATAAAATTTAGAGGAGTTCTTCAAAAGAAAATTAAAGAGAAAGTTTGCTCTGATTGCTTCATCAGACATAAATGGTTGCTTGTAAAATGCTGATACAGCATAAGTCACAGTGTTTAGAAATTATGCCTTGTTATACCCTGGAATAACTTTCAGATACTGAAGTGGTCACATTAATAATTAATAAAATATCAAACTTAAAAATGTTATTCTAATGAATACTTTGGGCATATTTTATTAATTTGTAGTTTTATAGATAACATGAATCAAAGCATAGCTTACCAATTTTTAAACATTGACAACATAGGACATTAGAGAACTATATTGTGTGTATAATATAGAAAGATTAATGCAAAGTATAAATTAGATTTCTAATATACATTATGAGTATCAGTAATATGGTTAAGTAGTTAATCTCAAGGAAATGATGTTCATTTTCCTAGTAACTTTTCATCGTAAGAGCTAATGGAATTCATGTTTTATTTTTAAAATGTGTTATTTTATGAATGCTAAAATTTTATTTTCATATTACTTGCCTTCTGATTAAAGAAATTAACAAAGTAAAAGTATTAGTGTTTTTTATCTATTTTGACCAAATTATATAAAACTCTTTACGGTTAAAATGAATGGATTCACCTTCTTCCCCCCTTCTAGTTTTTCACACTTAGAATGGGTAAAATAATGATAATGACAAAAAAATGAACTACCTCATTTTTAACATGGTGCTTAACATGTTGCTAAGAGTAACTTCACTATAGGAAGCAATCTTTTCTCTTGTCTTTTAACTGGCTGTGAAACTGTGCACTATAAAGAGAAAATAAATCAATTTGACTCTCTCTTCCTATTACCCAACCTCCTTGAATTGATTAGAAGGTAGAGTTGCTTCCTGGATCACTCATCTCTTTAGTAAGTGAAAACATGATTTGTATTCATATTTCTCTTATTCTTAATAATTTACCCTGTATTTAAGACAACAGTATTTAATAGGTGTTGGTGATTTTTATTTAACAAATTTTATCTTTTCAATGTCTATAAACATTTATACCTGTGCTGACACTTAGGTGAATATAAAACAAAATCTTGTTTCATATGTAAATAACCTTGTTTATCAATTATAGCAGTTAGTAGCCACCAGTGGGTTATTTATTCAAAGACCAGTTTGCTTTAGAAAATAGTACTGTACAGCTTGAAAGAGTTGATGAGAATCTCAGGGTGTGGTTCATTTTCCAAAAATCATCAATCAGATATTGTTATTCATTAAATCAAAACATGGCTTGGATGCAAGAATTTAGTGAGTTCAGTTTGCTACCAAGATTGTGTGAATTTATCTCCCCCTTCCCCTCTGTTCCCAGGGAACTCAGTGACAAGTGAAACAAGAAAAACAGTAGTCTGACTTGTTAGTTTCATCGAATTTATTATTATTTAAGCCAAAGTGAGTGTAAAATTCAATAAGTTATATGTAAATATAGGTGAACATGCCTGAGCAGAAAAATATCTGTTAATAAAATTCGTAGCCTAAAATTAGTTGAACTGCTGTAAGTATTGTTCACAAATTATAAAACTGAATATTCTAATGGTAGTAGACAGAAAGGAATTGAAATTTTTTTTTAGAAAGTTCAAGACTGACCTTTCCTGAAAATATTTAAAATTTTGTTAAATAAGGAAAACTGGATGATTTAAAAATAATAATTCTAAAGAATTTAACTTAGATAAAATTCATTTGCAGGGATAAATTATTCATAGTTGTAAAGGTACAGGAGATTGTAATCATATCCTTCCTGTAACCATAAATATAAAAGCAACCTGGCATGTAATTTTATCATATATTTATAAATTGAAATGTCATTGTGTAATTAGTTGTTATGATTAGTATTTGAAGTGGAAAGATAAAATGTCTTTAATATGCATTGATCATCTTAGTGTTGTTTGCTCTGGGTTTGAGAATATGACTGTATCTGAAGACATTTTCTTGCAAAATAATTATGCAGTGTTATTTAAAGATCCCTTCTTCAAACTGAAAGGAACATGAATAAAACATTTGGATTTTCCCAAGAGGAAAAAATATATATTTAATGGTATAAGACAAAATTAATGGTTAAATTACACCTTTTTACTGTTTTTATATTTTAAACTTTTAAATAAAGAATTTGTGTTACTTTATGTTAAAAAGTTAAATATTACAAAAAATATTAGAGTAGAATTCTTTGTTTCTTCACTCATCATTACAAGTGTAAACTACTTAACTACCAAAGGCATCGTAGATTTCTTCTATTCCCTTCTACCAATCCTCTTTCCCTATCATGGGCATCATATCTCAATCATACTCTTTCTCTCTTTACATATATGTGTACTTGTAACTATATAGTCCATCTGTCCCAAATGGTGAAAGAATAGATACTGTTTTACACTTTTACATCAACCAAACCTCTACAGTAATAGAAGTTTTTTCATGTGTTCTTGATTCAACATTTCTTAAGAGTATAAATATGGTGGAAATCAATACATATAGTTAAGTAATCAAAATGAGTTGACTTTGTCCAGTGTACATTATCAATCATATAATCAAACTAAATTTGTATATCTACAGTATTTTTAATTAAAATTGTATTATTTAAGGTGTGCAACATATGCACTACATCAGCATTCTGATTAACTTGCAATTTCATTAAACTGACATTATTTTTTTTTAATGGGAATTATATTACTTCTGCTTTTGCCTAATTTTATTAAGAATTGTTTTCTGAAATTTAATATTTGGATTATGGAGAAAAAAGAGGTAAATGAGGCAAACACTGTCCATGCCCACATGGTATCTATTTCTAATAAAGGGGACCGACCAAAAAAATTAGGTAAAATAAAATGATAAAAGCTCATACATATTTTATGGAGGAAACAATAAAGGCATTGAGATAGAGAATAACAGGAGAGACCTGCTATTTTAAGTGTGATGGTTGGAAAGACCTATCTGGGGAGGTGACATTTAAGCTACATTCTCAGGGAACAAAAAGAGCTAATTGTACAGAATGGGAAGAATGGGCATTCCAGGTAGAGGGAACTGCCTGCTCAATGACCTTGAAGGTAAATGAACTTGATATATTTGAAGGACTGAGTTCAGTGTGACTAGAGCTTACTGAACAAGGAAGAAAGTAGCATGTAAGTTGTGAAAGATAGTCAGGAATCATATCCCACAGAGAAGAAAATAAGCCATGGTATGGAGTTGTATTTTAATATTTAAGTAAAATGTGAAGCTTTTGAGAGATTTTAACCAATTTTCATTTTAAGAGCATTTATGGCTGGTGAGCAAAGAAATTAGAAGATAGCAAAGGGTAGAATTAGGAGTCTATTGAGGTTGTCCAGGAGAGAGGTTATGGTGGATTGACTTAGAGTAGTAGAGATGTCGAGAAGATGGATTTGAGATATATTTTGGAGGTATAATTTATGGAACCATCTTATCTTTACAGAGAAACAAATGTAGATATTCAACATTTAAAATATTTTACCAAGGGGCCCTAATAAAATTTCCACTACTCCCCATAAAAATGACTTTACTATATAATTATTGGCAATAGATAGAGCATAGGAGGGGTGTATTGAGTTGTCCATTTTCCACTTTATTCAGCTCAGGCTATGATTTAAAATACAATATAATCTTCATAGTACAGTTTTGCTATTTCAAACTCTTGTAAATAATGTATATTTATTAGATGAAAAAATGCAATTTGTTCATACATTTCTAACTTGATAACTTTCCATGTATAGTTAGATTTTTTTTCAGAGTCGGTAATGGCACAAGCAGGTGGGAACATCTTCACAAAGCAATGTAGTAATCCAGCAGATTCTGCTTTTTAGCTAACGAAGTGCAGTATTTGGAAATCTGGCTCATGTGCCAGTTTAATTCATTGCTGTTAAGGTCATATTACTGTTACTAAAACCAAAAGAAATCTAGGTGATACTAGATATAAAATAGGTATGTTTTCAGACATTTTCCATTAGTCTTCTTTTTTTCTCAGCATTTGTTTAAATGAAAAGAAACAGGTAAGAGACCCAGAAAATGAGATTTTGGGATAGACGATATTTTTGGTAACAAGGACAAGAGAAAAAACCATTAGGTTTTCTATGAAATAACAGTAAATTGCTTATAATTTTAAAAATTTCCCCAATCAGTTAAATTATTCATTACTTAAAGTTGCTTTTAATGGTACTATAGGAATGAATATAGAGAAGCATACAGTCCTAACTTAAACAATGGTCATATATACTTAGTGTATATTTAGAAAATTCACACTTTGGAGATGCTTCATTTAAACATTTCCAAATATTCTTAAATATATATTTAAACAGTATATCTTACAGTTTAGTACTTAGAATGTTCTGGAAAATACTACTTTTATAGTTATTCTCTTTGATAAATATATCTTATGGGATATACAATTTTAGTTTTCAATAATATTCTGAAACTAATAAAACCATTCATTCTTTTAACAGATATTATTGAAGGCCTATTTAATAGAAAGTGTCCCAACTATATGTTAAAAGAGAACTTTCCCTCCCGGAATATAAGATACAGTGAAGAGTTTCCAGTCTTCTTCCAGATTTGACAAGAAAACTTTGTCATTCTTTTTTAATTAGTTCCAGAAACAATGAGAAAACTTTAAAAGCACGTTTGTTAAATATGGTAATGTATAATAGTACTAGTGATCAACTCTCATAATATAAAGCATGTGACATGCATTAGAAAATATCTATTATTTCATTATATTTTATCTCAGAGTTAAAATAAGTCCTGCAAAAATCACATGTTAAGTATCCCCCTTGTGTTCTTAGGCTAGGTTCTTAGACTACAATGATGATTATCATACATTTTCTGTTTTTTAGAAACTCAGCCTGCTCTGTTGATGTTATATGGCTTTGAGTGATTGATGTTAACTCTTCAATTACATGATTTTTATAAGATGAACACTTTTATACTAAATTAGATTATGTGGGAGAGGAGTAAATAAACACTGTCAAACATTATATGTGTTTTATCTGTAAAACTGAGTTTTCTCATATTAGTTTTCTACATATGTGGGTATACATTCAATTTAATTACATGGATAAAAACATAAATGTGTATTTTAAAAACATTCATATGTAGAAAACAAGTGTTTCACATATGAATGGCATTCCATGGACTGATATGTGGAGTTTTTGTTTAAAGAATATTTGACTGGCTTATTCTGATTTATTTAAGGTATGTTAATTATTAAAAATAATAATTCATATTAAAGGTGTAAGTTTCTGGTATCAAATACTAGCAAACATACCTCTTGACTGAGCTTCGGAGTGAGAATTGTGATGAAAGTGTGTATTTTCAGTACATGTCCAGAAAAACACATTCAACTACTTTCCTAGGATACTGTTGAGTTCTCTGGACATTGGCCTGTCTGATGACCCGTACTTAGTGGATATGATTGAAAGCATATTGCTTTTCCTTCTATTTCATTTTATAACTTTAGGAGTAAAAGTCATGCTTAACTTTTTTAGGATTATTTTTCTCTTTTTATTAAATTTACTGGGGTGACATTGGTTAATAAGATTATATAGATTTCAACTGTATATTTCCATGATACATGATCTGTATATTGTGTTGTGTGCCCACCACCCAAAGTCAAATCACTTTCCATCACTATATATTTGACCCCCTTTATCCTTTACTATTCCTTCAACCCCCTTCCCACTGGTAACTGACATACTGCTATCCATCTATGAGTTTTTATGTTTTTCTTGTTTGTTCATTTGTTGCTTTCAGTTTTATATCCCACATATGAGTGAAATCGTGCTTCTTAACTTTTGTACCTGACTTGTTTTGCTTAGCATGATATTCTCAAGTTCTATCCGTATGTTTGCAAATGGCAGTATTTCATAGTTTCTTGCGGCTGAGTAATATGCCATTGCATATATCCATTGCATATATGTATTATGTCTTTATCCAATCATCTATCAAAGGACACTGGTTGTTTCCATGTCCTGGCCACCATGAATAATGCTTTATTAAACATAGGGATGTATATGTCCTTGCAAATAAATGTTTTCAATTTTGGGGGGTAGGTAACCAGAAGAGGGGGTGCTATGTCATATGGTAACTCTATTCTTAATTCTTTGAAGAACATTTATACTATGTTTTCCATAGCACCTGTACCAGTTTACATTCCCACATGCAATGAATGGGGGTTCCTTTCTTTTTCCCACCACCTCTCCAACACTTGTTATTACTTGTCTTGTGAATAGACATTCTAATAGGTGGAGATAGTATCTCATTGTAGTTTTGATTTACATTTCCCTAATAGCTAGTGAAGTTGAGCATCTTTTCATATATCTGTTGGCCATTTGTATGTCTTCTTGGGAGATGTGTCTGTTAGGTCCTCGGATCGTTTTTTAAAATTTTTATTTTTAAACATTTTATTTATCTTCAGATGGGAAGGGAAGGAGAGAGGGAGAGAAATGTCAATGTGTGGTTGCCTCTTGTGTGTCCCTTGCCAGCAACTGGCCTGCAACCCAGGCATGTGCCCTGACTGGGAATCGAACCGTGATCCTTTGGTTCACAGGCCCACGCTCAATCCACTGAGCTACACCAGCCAGGGCTTAATTGGGTTGTTTGTTTGAGGTTGAGTTGTATGAGTTCTTCATACATTTTGGATGTTAACCCCTTGTTGGAGCTGTTGTTTGCAAATATCTTCTCCCATTCGGTTGGTTGCCTTTTTGTTTTGTTGGCAGTTTCTTTTGCTTTGCAGAAACTTTTTAGTCCAATAGAGTCCCATTCATTTATTTTTGCCTTTACTTCCCTTGCTTTGTGGTCAAATTCATAAAATCTTCTCTAAGACTAAGTAAGGTCCATAAGTTTAGTACCTATATTTTTTCCTATGTACTGTATTGTTTCAGGTGTTATATTTAAGTCTTTGATTCATTTTGAATTATTTTTTTATGGGGACAAACAGCACTCTAGTTTCATGCTTTTGCATGTGGCTTTCCAATTTTCCCAGCACCATTTATTGAAGAAGCTTTTTCTTGGCTCCTTTGTCAAAAATTATTGGAGGAAAAAAATGTATGTACATGTAATTTTATTTCTGGGCTCTCAGTTCTATTGCATTGGTCTGTGTGTCTTTTTCCATGCTTTTTGATCATAGGAGATTCAAAATAACATCTCAGAAACTTAATGTTTAGGAGGTAGAAATAGCTAATTAATTATTTTGCTCTTGTAATGTAAAGTATCTTTGTACATATCTAGAACTAATAAAAAGTAATCACTAACATAAATATTTGCATATAACTTATTTAATTAATTTACTAATAACAGTAGAGAATGATTCTTTCAGATTGACTATACTATATTATAATAATTACATTTTGTGATACATGAGCATTGCAGAGAAAAACATGGTGTTATAGATAGTACGATATCTAAAATAAAGCAACTTACTATCTTAAAAAGTCAATGTATGGAAAATTCCCTACCTATGGTGATTATAATAGGTATATTTAAAGCAAGTTAATAAAGAGTAATATTTCGTATACTAGGACATAAAAAGGCATTATATTAGTATGTATTCTAATTAAGAATTATCTAAAATTAATTGAAATAATTGTCCCCAAATTTGAATTGAATTATAGCTTAAAATCACTTTAATTTTTACTTTTAAAGACAGAAAATGTTTTCTTGTGCTGCTATAGTATTTTAATATTGCCAAAGATAGTAAAAATGAAGTATATAATTAGTGAATTAAACTATGTAAAGACCAATAAATAAATTATTCTAAAACTTAGTATCTCAGAACTCTGAATTTATTTTAAATATAAAGAAATACCTATAAAGGTATTGAAATGAAAGAAAAATAAGGATAGGTAAAAAGCTGAATTATGATAATATTTTAAAAATGAATCTATTTGGTTAATGAGTCTTTCTTGTTATATATATCTAACAGTACTATTGGTCAGATCCCTTAATCTCTGCAAATACAGAAATGTCCACCAATGACAAATCTTAGCTCAAACTTTTTTAAAAAGAAAGCATCTAAAATTTCCTTTCACTCTTTCTTCCCCTCTGAACTTAGAATGTACTCAGGTAATATTTATCTTGTGAATGCAAGTGAAAATAATTAGTAGTTGCCATTGAGTGTGATGGGAAATAGCTGATCAAACTAGTAGAGAGCATTGAACAAAATCATAAAAGTTCTGTCAATTTCTAAAATTAAAATCTGTAATTTAATCCAGTTGTTAATTAGTATAATACCTGAACAAAACAAACAAAAAACAGAGTGTAATAGTCAGGAGAATTTTGGAATACTAGAATATTTAATGAGGAAAGTTCACTGTTACCTTGGCTATTTTATATGCTCAATTTAATAAGGGAGCAATCAGAAAGAGATCTCAAATTTAATCACAAAAGGAAACACAAAATTTCAGTATATTATTGGTATAGCATATTGCTTAGCATGGTTTAAAGTAAAAAATTAAGATACTCTAATATTATTGTTAGATTCATGATGCTGTATTAGGATAAAAACATACCTGTAGTATAACAACTTACTATCTTAAAGTGTTATAGTATAATGACTTCATTTTACATATTAGAAAACTATAGATCACCTAGGTTATTAAAATAACAATTTGGTAGTTTGCTTAATAAAAATACATGTATAAATTCCTTTATAATATTCACTATTTTATGGCCAGAAATCTATATATCTATGAATGTATGAATTGTGTTTTAGATTATTCAAGAGCCCCTTTTACCCAGTAAAGCAGAATTAAATTTAATAATTAATTTTAAAGGTTAGTATTTTAAGGTATAATAAGCTTTTTTAAAGCTAAGTAACATTTTTCAACTAAAAATGTTACTGAATGTTGAAATCAATTAAATTTGTTAGCCTCTTTCTATTATAAAATTCTCATACTTTTTTATTGTAATCTAGCTATAGTTACCTTTTTTGTTTTTCATTTTTATTTTATCACCTAAATATAAACACTTTAGTTTTTAATTTATATGGTTTATTCATATATAATTTCCTAGCATTCGTAAGCTACATAAATAGTCAATGTATACTTACCCAATTTTTAAATGAAATCTATTTATATCTGCTGTGTTTTTTCACTGTGCTTGGCACAGGAAATAAAAACACAGACCACTGTCTGGAATTTCTGAGAGCCTTATATTTAACTAATGAGACTATTTATATGTTAGTGAATAACTAAACATTATATATCAAAGCAATATAGATTTAGCTATTTCATAGATAAGTTCACATTTATAAACTATTGCTTATAGAGATGAAAAGATAAAAGTACTATTATCAAGGATCTATGAATTAATATATGGAGACACTGAGAATAAATATTCATTCTATATATTGACCATGACTTTGTGTGACTGCCAGAAATGAAATAAGATCTGCCCACCCACTCCACCCCACTCCCAAACTTAGGACAATGTTATGAAATATAAAAGAGAAATACAAGACAGTTAAATACTACTGCTATAGCAAAGGTAAAATTAAGGGAAATAATATACAATTTTACAAGCAAATAAGAAGCATGAGTTACTCATGGGAAATGAAAATTAATCTCACATTTGTCAGGATATATCATTATTAATATATAAAAATAATAAGAATTAAAATGAATCACACCTGCAGAGACCTCAATTTTTAAATTACTTTTAATTAGTTATTCTGCATCTAAAGATTGAAATCTATTCTGCATATAAATAAAAAATAACTATCCAAGTGAATAATGTCCTAGATTGAACATAAAACTTTTGAGGAAGGAGTATGACTTGGCTTTTTCATTAAAATTTTTATCATATCCTTTAAAAAAAATTTTTTTATTGAATTTATTGGAGTGACATTGGAAATAAAATTATATAGTTTTAAGATGTGTGATTCTTTAACACAATATCTGTATATTGTATTGTGTGTTCACCACCCAAAGTCATGTGTCTTTCCATCACCATTTATCCCCCTCCCTCACCCTCACTTTTATCATATTCTTCAAGAAATATTACATTTAATGATGGTGGCTTCTTTTAAAACTATGATAACACAAAGTGTAAATTTTAATGGATGATATATTTTGTTTGCTGATTTTTACTTTTAGATGAAGGTAAAATTGGCAATACCTATATGGTTTCCATTATACGTTATAGTTTAACAATATTTCTATAGGCTCCCTTACATCTTCTAACATGGTAGTTCTAGTTTATTTTTATTCTCTTTTTTCTAAATCTATTAAATGTTTGTTTTTAGCAGTGTTTCATAAGCAATTGCTGATATTCTCTAATATTTACCTGGGAAAATTAGATACAATACTATTTGATAGACCCTGTATTATATGTTTGAGAAATATGCTTGTAAAAGTACATAGAGATAGAAATTACTGCCAAAACTTGGCATTTTTAAATAGAAAAAAATCAGTAGCAGATTATCCATGACTAGCTGTTGACATTCAAATTTGTGCATTTAGAATGTCAAAAAGCACTGAACACTATCAATTTAGTTTCCAAATTACAATAATATTCTTATTTTCAAGTCATCATTTTATAGCCCTCATCCATCCTCCAATATAAATATATATTTTAAAAGTTAATTGAAATAATTATGTATCTTTTGATAAATTGAACTTTAAATAATTGATTAAATGAAAAAATATAGATCTGCCAATAAACTAATGGATTGCTCATCTCTTTGCCTGCATCTCAATTTGTTGTTGTTATTATTATCATTATTATAATACCCTAATGTAGGCCATATTTCTAATTTATAAAAATAAATATCTTAATAAAATATATTATGAATGTATTAATATAGTTCTTCTTCAATCATTATACAATACCTAGGATATCATTGTTTATTGCTATGTCATTAAAGTTATTGTAATCCTATGCCAGACTGTATATCATAAGTCTTTTAAGTATTTTCTTCCACAACAGTTGATTATCAAGCCTATCAGAATGTGCCTTGTTGCCACACCTTACTAGATTGATTTTCTATATGCCCCTTCATAGACACACACTTATTATGATATGGATCCTATTCTGCAAATGCACCACTAGCTTGGTTGGGAGTTCTTATTCTGATGTGGCACCAGGTCTAGGAAACTTATATGGTACCTATAACACTAAGGGATAAAACCACTAATTTTCTCTCTAACATATTTGTCATATATATATTTATTGTCCAAGTCTAGGATTATCTAATTTAGTGCAGTTTCTTTCAGCTTCTGATTTTAAAGTTTGCCTTTAATTCTATCACAGAACAAAAGAAGGGTATATTTTATATGAATTGGATATTTTTAATTTATATCCTTTAGTCTTAAATTGGAATAATTATGATTTTAGCTTTTCTTATAAATAAGTTCTTTATATATTCCTTACACATGTCATGCTAATCCCAAGTATTTTCCCCAAATTGTCTTTTAATATGTTTATTACTGTTTGGATATCATGATTGACTTAACCCTCCAAATTTTTCCACTCATCATTTTCCCCTCTCTTGAGATTTACTTCTGAAGTCTCATGCTCATGCACACATCTACTGATAGACTGTTGGAAAATGAAATTACCCAAATCACTCTAACAGTCCTCTACTGATGATAAACACCCTGCTATAAGGTCAGTTGTGGAATTACAATGAATAGAACTATAGAACTCCTTTTGAAGTGGGGTTTCTTACCTTCAAATTAAAATTTCTATCATCCCAATTACTTACTTAATGTTTATGTGAACAAGAATGGCTGATACATACATAGTTATAGGTGGAAGAGAGGGGAATGTTTACTATTTGGAAAGGAACTCACAAAAAAGCAGGCACTTATGGCTTTACTGCAGGTATGACTTTATCTTAAATCCTCACACACATATACAATCTTGTAATATTGTCTAACTCTAGACAACTTCCTGGGTAGAAAAGCTAGAAAGTAGTTGAAAGGAGTTAAGAACTTGATTAAGAAGTAGGCTGAATAGCTGAGAGCAAGAAAGGTTGCTTCCCCAGCTATCATTCCTCAACACTTAATATTTTTGAAGGAGTTTACAATTTTATGGAATAATGTCTATTGATCTTTTTCTTGGGTTATTTTCTTTTTTATGTGTAAGAATTTTTGCGCATCCAATTTAACTGTATTTTCTAGAAATGTTAGGCTTCAGATTAATATATCATGCCTCAGAGGATGCTATGACAACAAATATTTCTTTTGAAGATGTAAAATATTCTAGAAAGCAATTAAGCAGAATGTTGAAAAATACTCATACACTTGGATCCATTAATTCTGCTTTCATAAATTTAAATTCTAGGAAAATGGATAAAGACAGGCCAAGATTTATGTACAGAGATTTTCATCTCAGCTTTCTTTTTAAAACTGAAGAATTGAAATCAAAGCAAATGCCCCAAATAGAAAATCTTAGAAAAATAACTTCCTTTATTTGAAAAGGTTTCTTGAATGAGGGAATGCATGTGGTATCAAGAGACCCAAATTCCTCTGTTACCAAAGAGAAGAAAAACTTGTTTTGCTACTGAGAAAGAACATGAGATGATAGGAGAACAAGGAAAGAAGGCTTGCAAGAGAAAAAGTTTGATGGAGATTTTGGGATACAAGAGAACAGTTTGGAAATAATGGTGATAATTTTTCTATTTTGAGTAGCTTGTATAACTGAGATGCTAACCTCTGCCCCACTCACAATCGTAACCTCCAAAACTTATCAAGGCCTGTTATACTCTAAGAGAATAAGAACGTAGAAAACAGTAGTAAAAATTCCCTGAGGAAAGAAAACCAGTTAGATCGCCCACTCCCCCAACAAAAAAATTCCCAAAGATATAAGTTTAGTTTTTAAGTAAGTGGGGTTCTACATCGACTTCGCTCTTTGTTATGAGGTGTTCAAACAGCAGCTAGGTCAGGAATTCTTCAGATGAGTTCCTAATCTTCAGAGGAGGTAACATGGATCTACCTAATATGATAATATTCTCACACAAAATTTCCAGAGGGCAAAGAATTAAAAAGAAAAAGAAACATAGTCACCTATGTGTGTGTGGTCTTTCTTTTATCAGGAAACACAGGTCAAATGTACAAGTGGAGTTTAGAGATGCAAAAGGGAAAGTGATAATTTTAACACTGTGGAATCCTGTTACATACACTTTAAACACACTTGCTTCATCTTCAGTTATATGAATGCATAGAATAGCTTGGCCAGCTTTGCTTCTGAAAATGAGCCCAGAAAATAAGGAGTTTGGCCATAGTTTCTAGCCAAAGTGAAAATGAGGGAGTATTTTAGCAAAGTGAAGAAATAGGGCTCTATCTACCTTTGTCTACTTTGTCATAGGTGATAAACACTATCTTATACCCCAACACCTTTATAGCTCTCATACTGATCTTTCCAGCACATTTTGCAGTGACATCCCCCAGTCCTTGACTCTCTTTGTGCCTGATATACATCCAAGAAGTGACTTCATATTCTCCCAGATTTTCAGCTACCAGAGGATTAATTTTGTTCACATGCTATAGTCCTAGCACAGGAACAAGGTAATACACATTTGAATGACATTTTAAGATTTGGAGAAATTAAAATAATGACTCTACAAACTGGTTGGAGTTTCAGGGGTCCAGAAATAGACCCTGTGTCATGTCATAAACAAAGCTTCAGACTCAGATTTTATTTATTGGCTGAGTTTTGGAGGTTGGAAGCTATCCCAGACTAACTCTGTAATTATTGTAAAAGAAAGCACACTAGGGCATGCAGGCCACTTTATTTTAGGTTAATATGTGTAATCTGTTTGTCAAGAACACTTTTGCTTAAAAGTTTTAAAAGTTCTTCTCTTTAAATTATATTGGAGGGAGGAATGGGACCCTTGCTTTCATTTTTGTTAAACTTACAAAGGAGAAATTAAGCCCACATAATATAGAAGGAAAGGAATACAATTGAATACAATCATTTTATTTTAGTCCAGACAGTTTATTTCCTGTCAGTAATCTGCTTCCAAACACTGTATGATGTTCCCTTACCAATAAAATTATACTAGAAATAGCTGAATTAGGAGTTTGTGTTCTTTAGAAGTACTCAGAGGAAAAGAGGTGTTGTCATTTGCTTGCTCTCCTGTCTTGGAAACTACTGATAATTTTTAATCGCTCTGGCATTTAACAACTAATGTGTATTTCTTCTTAAGACTGAGTATATGGCACTACATAGTAGTATAAAAGCTGTCTTCCAATCTCATGAGGAAAGAGAGGTACCATCTGCTTCTTGTTCCTCTTTTCAACATTCCAATTTAATGATTAAAAAGTTCTGTATTAAATACTTATGACTATAATGCATAGGAAATAGAATATATTTGAAAAATATATTCTGTAAAAAAATATATTTTGTAAAGCTTGCATTATTGAATTTTGTTCAAAAATTTTTAAAATAGCTTACTTAGCTATTACTATAGCTCTTAATACCTTCTAACAATATTTCCCCTCTGACTTTATACCTACTACACACACACACACACACACACACACACACACACACACACAGATGAACACAGAATCTGAATCACTATGCTATTTGCCCTATAAACTCACAAGTTGTTTTTTGGGCTAGTGTGCAGTGGTTCACATAATTCCAAGTATCTTACTTCAGTACTATAATTAAAAGAACTATAAATTTCAGACATGTATACATTTTTATTCTTCTACTGTATTTCTGGTCAACTGTTTGAACATGTAGTTATTAGGACAATCAGTTCTAATTTAAATTCAAAATAAGTAGATAGCATCTCTGTGCTTCAAAATAAAAAACTTGAACATGTTTTACATTCAGCAGTCTCTTCCATTAATGTACATGTAAACATGTATCTCCAGTTAATGGAGGATTTGACATACTAGGGAAAAAAAACAAATGCTTTTCAACTTTGCATATGAATTTAATCTATTGTTTTATCTTTTTTTATATCACCTCTCTAAAGTAAGTAAGAAGCATAAATTACTGCCTTTATTTTACTAATGGAATTTATAGGAACATTAAGTTACTTGGCAAAACCAATAGACAAATTATAACCACAATGGAAAAATAAGGCAGGTCTTAACCTTGTTAGATCAATGTATTTTTTAAAAGGGGAAGATAAATTTATATACCTCCTAGATTACTAAAAATGCAAAGATATTTAATTTCTTGAAATTTTAAAAACAATCTATTTTCTTATAAATAATGCTAATCTGTTATAAAAGGATAGAAGAATCATTTGGAAAAAGATTTATAAAGAAGAATTTGTTTTCTGGACTGTGCAACTGTATTTTATTAGAACTCAATACTCATGACTTCAAGTAATACTGATATTTTTACTCATATTCTTTTTATATATAATTTTTGAGGCTATAAATCTCTTTATTTTGTGCTTTTGCTACTCTGTTTATCATCTGTTTGTTGACTGTTTTTTACTGATATGTTTAAACTGTACTAGGCACTGTACAAGCAGTCTGGATTAATGAGCAACAATGACAATTTAAGTATCTAATGAGAAGTTGTACAGTTTGAGTCATCGGCCCCGACCCTTCTTCATGTGGGCTAATTTTTATGTTCTCTCAATTTCAACCTAGCATAGCAATTATCAAGTCTTGGTGACTATAAGAGTTTCTGTAGATTTTGTTTAAATAACAATTTGCTAGTCCCACTACCAATGAGTTGGATATAGTTTATTTAAGATAGTGTTGGAACTGTTCACTTTATTTTGTGTATGTGTATCTATGAGAGGTTTTTTTCCTTAAATGCCTTCACCTTTTTCACCCATTCCCTTAATCCCCCTCCCTTCATCAAACTGTTTTCTGTATCAATGAGTCCACATATAAGTGAAATCATATGGTATTTGTCTTTCTCTGACTGGCTTATTTCATTTATCATAATAGTCTCCAGGTCTATCCACATTGTTGCAAAAAAGTAAAAGTTCCTTTTATTTTTACAGCCAAGTAGTATTCCATTTTGTAAATGTATCATAGGTTTGGTTTGGTTTTGTTTTTATCCACCAATCTACTGATGGACACTTGGGCTGCTTCAAAATCTTGGCTATTGTAAATAACACTGCAGTGAATATAGGAGTGCATATATTCTTTCAAATAAGTGTTTCATGTTTCTTCAGATATATTCCTTAGAACTGTTCACTTTAAAGAAGCACTCTACATAATTTAGATGAAGATAGTTTGAGAAGCCTTAACTTAAAAGATTCCCCATCTGCAGCCATTCTATTTATCTCTTTATAAGCAGTAGGAATTAAAACTAGCTAAAATAAGCAGAAAACAAATTTCTAAGAGATGGAAATCTGGGCAACACTTTGGACACCAGGAAGTAATCATCAGTGTGATCAAGCTGAATTTATTTCAACCCTTTTGTTCCTATAATTGTATTATTCAGCTAAAAAAAAAAATCTCTTTGCTGCAAGAATGAGTCTGATCAGCCTAGATTGGATCATGAACCCTGCATCATAGAAAGATTAGACACCCTTTATCGACAACTTTACTATATCTCACCACTATGTGGGGCATGTAATTCCTTAAAAATACTGTCACTGAAACTGGTAATGGGTGACCAAAAGCCAGCATGTCTAATTATTGATCATGTAATGTGGTCATCTAAATAACTTATGTTAGAATGTTAGCCCTTACCCTAAAATCTGAATTACTCAGTGACTATGACATTGTCTAATTAGACTTTATATTGTGTCCCAGTTCAGCCCAAGGGATTGAGGCATCATTTTGCTACTGTCCTCAGTAGAGTGTTAGCAATTTAGTAGGCATAATATAATAATATCATGAAGCCAACATCCCAAAAATGATAGCATATATTTTCTTTTAGCCAAATATAATTTGAAACATTTCTTGTTATGATAAAACTCTTATCTTGCAGTATACAAGGAAAGATATAAGTGCCCCAAACTTCTAATCTCTTTACAAGAAATTTGACTTTTAGCAAGTGGCTTATTCTGTGTCCAAAATTTCAGTGCATTCAAAACATTGTACAATATTCTGGTTAGTCCCATTTGCTTGGTTAACATGAGAAAATTTGTATCCCAAAATATTGTGTTCAATATTGACCTCTCTTCCATATAAAATTATTATGCTTTCAAAAGTGAAGTGATTCCTAAGCTAAAGAACAGAATTGATGTGCTTTAAAGCCTTATACATTTAAAATGTCCAGTAACTAACATTTTAATAACTTGAATTTTAAGATTACCAATGTTTCATCTTAAAACAATTATTTTTTTAGGCTCCATTTTCCAGAAATAGCTGTGCAAATGCAATGGCAAAAACTCTTCAGTTTTTGAGTGCTTTACTTTTTTCTGTGCACCATCCTAGGTACTTCAGTGTTGTGTTCAATTATGTAATCCTTACAACAACTTCTAAAGTAAATATTATCATTATCATCTTTATTTTATAGGTGACGGGAATTGGAACATGAAATAAGTTAAGTAACTTAATGACACTAATATTCTGGTACAGTGTTAAAGGGTATTAGTTACAGAGTCTCATTGGTTCAATTGTGCCCCCCTAAATTTCACATGTTAAAGTACATTTAATGCTCAGTACTCAGAATATGGCCTTTTTTGGGAAAAGGGTCAATGCAGATGAAATTAGTTAAGATGAGGTCATAGTGCAGTTGGCTGGGCTAGTAATACAATATGACTGACATCCTGATAAAAAGAAGAAATTTGAATATAAACATACAGACAGGAACAATGCTATGTGAAAATGAAACAGATACCAGAGTTATGCATTCATAATACAAGATACACCATAGATTTCCAATGAACCATTGGATGCTAGGAAACAGGTGTGAAGCAGATTTTCCCTCACAGAAGGAATCAACCCTGCTGACATCTATCTCTCAGACTTCCAGCCCTTAGAACTATGAGATAATAAATATCTGTTGTTCTAAGCCACCCAGTTGTGATCTTTTATTATGACAGCCCAAAGAAACTAAAACATCAAGTATGGATTTGGATGTGGACTTTACATCTTCAAAGCATTCTTAACACATTATGTTGTCTCCCTAAAGATAAGAAAATTGAATAAATGCATTATCCCTTAGAATATGAAAGATCTAGGCTAAAAAAGCTAGTCTAGACTAAGAGAGCTAATAACTTTTTATTAATGCTGTCACTAAAACTGGTAACAGCATTACAACTTTTTTTTCCCTGAAGTTACAAGTGCCTTTTTGCAAGGATGTTGTACAAGAAAGGAGCCCAATGTATTACTTCCCTTCATAACTGGCAACAGCAAAAGAAAAACGGAATAACTGTGACTAAATATAGTTGGATAAAAACATGATCAGAGAGTTTAACCATAAATTATACATTTGTATAAATTAAATTTATTTAAATATCAAAAATGTATCTTCCTTAATGAATCTGTACAGAACGAAAAAAGTACTTTGGAAGATCTCTGCTGCTCTTGTTTGATGACTGTTTTAAAATATCTCAGTTTTCATAGGCCATAACTTTTGTGTAAACCTCGGTTTTGAATACTAGTGAATTAAATAGGAAAAATGTAGAATAAAAATAGAATTTTTATCACACAAACACTATAATGGAGAAATTCTGCATAGCCTTCTGCCCATGGATTTTTCTAATTAAAAAAGAAAACTGTGGAATAAAGCAAGAATTGTGCATAACTTAGATTTTTTCTGTTCACAATTAAATGCAAAGAAAGACAAAATGAAAAGAGAGAGTTAGAAGTAAGTAGGAAGTCCTTAAGGGTATATTGATGCCTTAGTTTTGAGATATTCAAAACAATAATTAAATGTTCAAAATGTCAGACTTGCTCTGAAGTACCAGAAATAGAGAGGTAAAGCCCAGCTGCCCAGAACTTGTTTTTCCTTCCAACTCTATCAATTAACTACAGATGAATTAAAGGGAGGTTTTTGCTTGGATTCAATAGAGGAAATGGTAGTTTATAAAACAAGGATAGTTTACTATTAAAGTTTCATCAGTAAGGTTCTTGATTTATATCTCCGTATATTTCTTTAAGTTTTACCCTATTGAGAGCTGCATAATCAACTAGCCCTGGGACTGAATCCCTGTCATATGCTTTATTAAGAATAAATTTTTGAGGGGAACTGACCACATGCATAACATATTTGCCAATTATACATCATACAAAGGTTTAATCTCCAAAATATATAAAGAACTCATAGGACTCAACACCAGGATGTCAAACCTTCCAATTAAAAAATGGGCAAAGGACCTGAATAGATACTTCTCCAAGGAGGATATACAGATTGCTCATAGACATACAAAAGAATGCTCAACATCACTAGCCATCAGAGGGATACAAATGAAAACCACAATGAGATTCCACCCCATACCTGTCAGAATTGCTATCAATAATAAATTAACAAACAACAGGTGCTGGCAAGATTGTGGAGAAAAGGAAAACCCACTGTTGGTGGGAATGCAGACTGGTGCAGCCACTGTGGAAAACAGTACGGAATTTACTTAAAAAACTAAAAATGGAAGTGCCTTTTGACCCAGTGATTCCACTGCTGAGAATATACCCTAAGAATCCCAAAACATCAATTCAAAAGAACTTATAAATCCTTATGTTTATAGCAGCATTATTTACAATAGCCAAGTGCTGGAAAGAGCCTAAGTGCCCATCAGTAAATGAGTGGATCAAAATACTGTGGTACATTTACACAATGGAATACTATGCAGCAGAAAGAAAGAAGGAGCTCCTCCCCTTCATGACAGCATGGATGGAACTGGAGAGCATTATGCTAAGTGAAATAAGCCAGGTGGCAAATGACAAATACCATATGATCTCACCTATAAGTGGAACCTAATCAACAAAACAAAAACATGAGCAAAATACAACCAGAGTCATGGACATAAAGAATGGACTGACAGTGACCAGAGGGGAGGGGTTGGGGGGTAAGGGTAGAAAAAAAGAGGAAGGGACTAGTTGAGGGACATGCATGAATGACCCATGGATATAGACAATGGGATGGGGAATGACTGTGGGAGCAGGGAGTGGGCTGGGTGGAGGAAGGCAAAGGGCTAAACTTGGGACAATTGTAATAAAAATAAAATATTTAATAAAAAAGAATAAGTTTCTGAGAAAATGGCTTACTATCTTAGCCTTGCTTTACCCATCTATAAAAGAGCAAAAATAACACCAATTTAATTTTAAGAATTTACTACCTGCCCATAAAATAACAACTACAGTAATATAATAACATTAATTGAATTATTCTGTTTAAGTACATTAGTGCATTATTTCATTTGGTCCTAATATCTGAACTAGGAAGTAGGTCATATTATTTATTCCAGTCAAACATCTGAAGAAGGTAAGTCATAGAGAGTTTGAGTAGGTTATCTGTAGATTTTGAGATCAAACCTAGGTCTCTACTTTTGATATAGCATAAACAAAATTCATTAAATACATAATTAGTGGCATGGTATTAAGGGTAAAAATATGAATAAACAGTTCTTTATAAATTTACTGTCAAATAAGAGATAGTCAAGTGGGCAGCAACAGCTGTTGTAGGTGTGGTGATAGAAATATGTACTATGACCAAAGACTTCAAAGGAAGAGATAGTCATATCTACATTCAGGCATCAAGACTTTTTCAAAAATTGTTTAAGTACAATTGTCTTCATTTTTGCCCCACCCACCCCACCTCCTTCCCTCAATCTTACCACCCTTTGGCTTTGTCCATGGGTACCTTATTTCTGACAGTAACCCAAACAGAGTGGAGAGGGGGATAAAGGAAGAAAGAAAGGTAAGGGTGGTCAAGAAAGACTTTCTATACAAAGTGAAGCTTGAGTTCAGTGTTGAGATATTGTCACTATTCATCAGGTGACTAGTGATTACAAATCATTTTATATAAAGGTAACAGTAAGTATGAGGACATGAAGACCACATATGATAGATCTTGGGGAAGGGAGTGAATAGATAGGAAGAGGAAGAGACTGTCAGGAAGAGTGAGGCAGGAATGAAGGAAGAAAAATAGAAAGTGAGGATTTGAAGAGCCTTGAATGCCATGCTGAGCAGTTTGTACTTTACAATGAGAATCCAGAGGTTCTTAACCCTGGCTGCACAGCAAAATCATACTAGGGATTATTGAAAGAAAAGTTTATGCTTGGGTTCAGTACATTTCTACCTTTATAAACACATCTTAAATGATGTTAGAGCATCCTATTCTTATTAAGACTTTACTAAATATGTAGTAGGACCTCAATAAATATAGGATAATTGATGTTAGTACTTAGCTTTTGTTATCTATCAGAATGTCTCCAAAATTATTTTTGAAAATATTTTATTTATTTATTTTTAGAGAAAGGGGAAAGGAAAGAGAAAGAGAGAAAGAATGAGATTGATGTGTGAGAAACACATTGATTGTTTGACTCTTGCACACCCCCAACTAGGAACCTGGCCTGCAACCCAGGCATGTGCCCTGACTGGGAATCAAACCAGTGACCTTTTGGTTCACAGGCTGGCAGTCAATCCACTAAGCCACACCAGGTAGGGATCCAAAATTATTTTTAGTTATTGTTGATAATTAAATAAACAGAAAATTTTATTTTCACTAATGAAAAGTTATATTTTATAAGGATATTTTAGAATAAAAACATACTTAGTTAATGATGACCCAGTAGCTATCAGCTTGATATGCTATTATTTTTATTGATGGCTACTGATAAATATCCAAAGAATGCCTTATTTTATGAATAGCACATTCACATATTTCTTCCTTACCTATACCATATTAGCATTAACATAATGCATACTGACTGCATTTTTCCATAATATCAAAGCTGATAGTCTAGTTATTTCTCTATTTCTACTCCTAATACACAATAAATATATTACCTATGTTTCTTTTTTTAAATGGTGCTACTTGCTGACTTAAAGCTTTTCCCTAGTGCTTCAAAAGCAGAGAATAATGAAATTAATAATAAAATTTGACTTTGGAATAAAATAAGTCATTCAGTTCCAAATATAAGGATCTTGTAGCTCTCCACTTGGCCTTAAGTATTAGTAAAAACATGAAAAGAATGAAAAATCAACTCTTCTGTAAGAGGATGGGACAGAGGGTACCCCATGGTTGGGGGTCAGACAAAATAGGGAGTCACTGCTTCCAAGAGTAGACTCATAAGGATCCAGTGCTTGGCACATGATGTCCAGCTATTAAGAAAAAAAAATCACAAGGTATACTAGAAGTCAAACATCAAGTTTGAAGGTCAAGAATTAGAACCAGACATGGCAGGAATATTGAAATGATCAGAATAGAAATTTAAAACAACCTTGACTACTATGCAAGAAGAGTTGGGCAATGTAAGCAAAGAGATTGAAATCCTAATAATGAAGCAAAAAGGAATACTAGAGATAAAAAATACTGTAAAGGAAATAAGAGTGCCTTTGATGGACTTATTATCAGATTGGATATGGATGAAGAAAGAATCTCTGAGCTACAATATATACCAGTAGAATCCTAAACAAATAAAAATAAAAATAAGAAAAAATAAAGAGAATAAATACTGAAAGAATAAAAAGAAGAGAAGAGAATACTCAAAGACTGTAGAACATCTACAAAAGGTTCAGCAAGCACAAAATGGGAAAACCAGAATAAAAAGGAACAGAATGAATATTTGAGGAAATATTATTTGAGAATTTCCTCCAAATATCAGAAACCAAACCATAAACCTAGTAAATCCAAAGAACACTGCACAGTATAAATGCCAAACAGCAATAGCAGCAGCAGCAAAAGCAACTTAGGCACATTTTTTATACTAAAGAAGATCAAAGAAAAATTCCCTTACAACAACCAGATTAAAAAAACAGCATACTTGTAGAGAAACAAAGATAAGAATTGTATTTGCCTCCTTCTGAGAAACATGCAAGCAAGAAGAGTAGAGTGAAATATTTATAGAGTTGATACAAAAACACCAACCTAGAATCATATACCCTGTGAAATTTTCCTACAAAGGTAAATGAGAAATAAAGACATTCTCACACAAACAAAAAATGAGGAATGTTGACAATGTACCTGCTTTTCAAGAAGTTTTAAAATAATATCTTTAGAGAGAAGAAAATACTATGTCATAAACTAGAATCTATGTAAAGTAAGGAAAAGCATCAAAGAAGGAATAAGTAATGGTAAAAAAAAAACTGTTATTTTTCTCATAGTAAATTGATCTAACAGCTAACAGTTTTTTTTTTTTTTCAAAATCATTATGGTAATCTATTCTCTATGTATATTTATTTACTATGCTTACATATAAGTGAAATGAGTGACAGCATCATAACAAAGGATAGAGGAAGAACTAGGATTTTTTACTATAATGTACTCTTCTTACAAAAAAGTAATTTATTTGAAAGTGGACCTGCATTAGTTGTAGGTGTACAATATATAGAAATTCAAGGGGAAACCACTACAAATGTTTTTAAAAACTCATATGATATTAAAGGAGTGAAAATAGATTAATATAAAAGCTTAATTAAAACCACAAGTCAGAAAAAGAGTAAAGACAAAAGTGGGAATAAAAAACAAGTGCAACAAATAGGAAACAAAAATGTTAAATATTAATCTACTTAGATCAGTAATCATGCTGAATATCAAGAGTCTAAAGAAAGTAACCAAACGATTTAGAAACTAGTGGAGAAAAATATATCATCGTAATACTAAGCAAAATATATGAGTAGCTAGATTAATTCCCAACATAACAGACTTCACAGTGGGGATAAAGAAGGGCTTACATAATAATAAAAGGATCAATTCTGTAAGAAACATAACAATTCTTAACATGTATGTGCCTAACAACAGAGCAAACTTTGAAAGGCAAAAACTGATGAAATTTCCAAGAGAAATAGATGAATACACTTACATAGTTTTAGACTTCACACCTCTCTACCAGAAATGGACAAATTCAGCAGTCAGAAAACCAGTAAAAATATAGCTGAACTCAACAAAACCATCAGTGAACTGGATATAATAGACTTTGATCAGCTATTTCATTGAACAACAGTTTATGCTTTCTTCTCAAGCTCACAAGGAACATTCACCAATATAGACCCAATTCTGGGCCATAAGACACACCTCAATACATTTATTTTTTAAAGATTTTTATTTATTTTATCTTTAGAGGGGAAGGGAAGGAGAGAGGGAGAGAAATATCAATGTGTGGTTGCCTCTGGTGCATCGTCTCCTGGGAACTGGCCTGCAACCCAGGCATGTGCCCTGACTGGAAATCAAACTGCAGTCTTTTGGTTCTCAGGCCTGTGCTATCCACTGAGCTACACCAGCCAGGGCTACACCTCACTACATTTAAAAGAATAGAAATCATACAGTGTCTACCTAGACCTCAGTAGACTTTACCTAGAAATTAATAACAAGGATAACTGGAAAATCACAAAATATTTAATATAAAAATGCAAGGCCAACATTACCTTAATACCAAAACGAGACAAGGACACTATGACAAAAGAAAATCATGGGTTGATATGGCTGATTAATATGTATATATATACATGTTCAACAAAATATTAACAAATTGACTACAATAATCTATTAATGGGATCATACACCATGATCAAGTGGGATTTATCTATAATGTAATGACTGTTTACATCAAGAAATTGATCAATGAGATACCCCACATTACCAAAATGAAGGATCAAAATTATATGATGTGGCAGGGCTCCACCTGCAGAGCCCCATCCATCCACCGTGGATGAAAATAAAACTACCAACACATGATCTGCTTGGGGAGGAGACGTGGCCAATCTCTCAAAGGAGCAGGGCCAAGAGCCCCTTCCTCAATGGTTTTTATTAGGTTAGTATTACACAGGAATACAGGTAAAGCTCATCAATCAATGTCAGGTGGCAAGGATCAAACAACAGATAACATTTCAAAGAACTCTGAGGGTTTAATTGAGTCAGGGTCTGTCAGCTAAGGGGTTACAAAACTTTTGGGAACCAAACTCATTTCCTGCTGGGATCCTTATCATTTAAATGACAGCACTCTTAGCAAAGCAGGTTTCACAGGACTTTACTAATTCTTTCTTATGCCTGATCACCCAGGGAGCCGCTCTGGCCAGCACAGGGCTGCACCTTCCTCTGTCATAGTTTTAGGCTTAAGTGGATCAAGACCAGGAAGCAAGAGATAAGGAAAACTTCTCCCAGACAAATTGAGGATTCAGGCTATGTCAGAATAGGCGGAGGAACGAGGGTCCCTCACCCCCTCTTTGCTGCAGCCCCCTAAGTCCTTCCTTGAGGACCTTCCAACTGGTCATGCCTGGCTTAGGCGATCCCTCCCTTGAAGGAATCTTACCCATCACTGGCTAACTGACCAAGCATTGGGGGCCATTTATGGATGAAGCAGAAGCAGTGCTCCTGCCAGGGAGATAAGCTTTGTCTCCTTAGTGGCTTACAGCCTGAAGGTCGCTCACTCAGCCTTAGCTATGGGGTGCAGGATTACAACTCCTGAAACCAGGCCAAAGGGTTCCCAGCATATGATAATCTCAAAATGCAGAAAAAGCATTTGATAAGATTCACATCCATTCATGATAAAAACTCAATAAACTGAGTATAGATGGACTTTACCTCAATATCATAAAAGCCATATATGACAAGACCACAGCCAACATCTACTCATTGGAGAAAAGCTGAAATCTCTTCCTCTGAGATCAGAAACAAGACTAGAATGTTTGTTCACCACTTTTATTCAGTGTAGTACTGGAAGTCCTAGCCAGAGCAATTAAGCTGTATAGAAAAAAATAAATAAAATATATCCAAATTGGAAAGAAAAAAGTAAAATTATAGATGATATACATAGAGAAAGCTGGATACTCCACCAAAAACTAATAAAAAAATAACTGTTACTACTAATAAATGAGTTAAATAACATTGTAGGTTACAAAATCAATACACAAAAGTCAGTTTTGTTTCTATACATGAACAACAAGCTATCAGAGACACATTGAGAAAACTATCCATTTAAAATTGCATCAAAACAATAAAATATCTAGGAATAAACCTAACCAAGGAGGTGAAAGATCTGTACATTGAATGCTACAAGACATTGTTGAAAGAAATAGAAGAATACATAAAAAAAGGAAGGATATTTCATACTTGTGGGCTGGAAGAATTCATACTTGCAAAATTTTCATACTACCCAAAGCAATCTACAGATTTGATTTAATCCCTATCAAAATTCCAATGACATTATTCACAGAAATAGAAAAAATCTGAAAATTGATACAGAACTACAAAGATCCTTACTAGCCAAAACAGTCTTGAGGGGAAAAAAAGAATAAATCTGGAAGCATCACACTTTCTGATACCAAACTGTATTATGAAGCTATATTAATCAAAACAATATGGTACTAGCATAAAACAAACATAGATTAATGGAACAGAATCAAGAGCCCAGAAATAAATGCATTCATATGTGGTCAATTAATTTACAAAAAAGAGCAAAGAATATTACAATGATGGAAGTACAGTTTCTCCCATAAATGAATGGAAAATTGGACAACTGCATGCAAATGAGTGAAAGTACAATACTATTTTATACCACATAACTCTAAATGGATTAAAAACTTAAGTATAAGATCTGTGACCATAAAACTCCTAAAAGAAGGCAAAGGGGATAGCTTCTTTTTTTTCTATTGATGTTGAATTACAGTTGTCCTGATTTTTCCCCATTACTCTCCTCTGCCCAACCTACCCCCCAACCACCCACATTCAATCCACTCCATTGTCTTTGTCCATACATCCTTTGTACATGTTCCCTGACTTCAACCTTCCCATTCTTTCCCCTGTTGTCCTCCTCCTGCCTTCCTTCTGGCCACTGTCAGTTCACTCTTTCCATATCTCTGGTTTTATTTTGCTTGCTTGTTTCTTTTGTTGGTTAGGTTCCACTTATAGGTCAGATCCTGTGGTATTCTTTCATTATCCTCCTATTTCACTTAGGATAATACTCTCCAGTTCCATCCATGCTATCACAAAAGGTAGGAATTCCTTCTTTCTGCTGAGCAGTATTCCATTGTACAAATGCCCCACCCCAGTTTTTTGATCTACTCATCTACTGATTGGCACTTAGGCTGCTTCCAGCACTTGGCTATTATAAATTGTGCTGCTATGAACATTGGACTGCATAGGTTCTTTTGAATTGGTGTTTCAGGATTATTAGGGTATAATCCCAGCAGTGGAATTGCCAGCTCAAAAAGCAGTCCTACTTTTAGTTTTCTGAGGAAATTGCCATTCTTTAGTTTTCTGAAGAAATTCCATACTGTGTTCCTCAGTGTCTGCACAAGTCCGCATTCCCACCAACAGCATACTGTGGTTCCCTTTTCTCTACAACCTCATCAGCACTTGATTTGGTTATGATGGCCATTCTGACTGCAGCATGGAATATCTGAGATTTTCCTGCCTATATTTTCCTCTTATGATGCCACGACTTATATTTAAGTCTTTTTCCACCTTGAATTTATTTTTGTGCATGGTGTAAGTTGGTGATTGAGTTTCATTTTTTTGCATGTAGCTGTCCAGATCTCCCAACACCATTTGTTGAAGAGGCTATTTTTACTCCATGTTATGCTTCTGCCCCCTTTGTCAAATATTAATTGACCACAGATACTTGGGTTTATTTTTGGGCTCTGTATTCTGTTCCATTGTTCTATGTGTCTGTTCTTATGCTGGTACCAGACTCTTTTGATTACTGTGGCCTTGTACTATAGTTTGATATCAGGTATTGTGATCCCTCCTACTTTGTTCTTCTTTCTCAAAATTGCTGTGGCTATTCAGGGTCATTTTTGGCTCCATCTAATTTTTTGAAATGTTTGTTCTATATCTGTGAAATATGTCATTGGTATTTTAATAAGGATTGCATTGAATCTATAAATCTCTTTAGGTAGTATAGACATTTTGATGATGTTAATTCTTCCAATCCATGAACACATATATGCTTCCATTTGTTTGTGTCTTCCTTAATTTCTTTCTTCAGTGTTGTGTAATTTTCTGAGTACAGGTCTTTTACCTCCTTGGTTAAGGTTTATTTATAGGTACTTTATTTTTCTTGTTGCTATAGCAACTGGGATTTTTCCTGATTTTCCATTTCTGATATTTCATTGATGGTGTATAAAAATGCCTTTTATTTCTGAATATTGATTTTTGTATCCTGTTTTGCCAAATTCATTTATTAGATCAAGTAGTTTTTTTGGTGGAGTCTCTTGGGTTTTCTATGTACACTATCATGTCACCTCAAACAATGACAGTTTTACTTCCTCCTTTCTCATTTGGATGCCTTTTATTTCTGCTTCTTGTCACATAGCTGCGGCTAGGACTTCCAATACTTCATTGAATAGAAGTGATGAAAGTGGACACCCTTGTCTTGTTCTTGATCTTAGGAGGAAAGCTTTTAGTTTTTGCCCGTTGAGAATGATGTTGGTGTACCTTTCTCATATATGGCCTTTATTATGTTGAGGAATTCTCCCTCTACTCTCACTTTCCTGAGTGTTTTTATTATAAATGGGTGCTGTACCTTATCAAATGCTTTTTCCACAACTATTGATATAGTCATGTGATTTTTGTCTTTCCTTTTGTTTATGTGATGTATTACATTTATTGATTTGTGATTATTGTACCATTCTTGCATCTCTGGAATGAATCCCACTTGACCATGGTGTATGATCTCTTTAACATATTGCTGGATGAGCTTTGACAGTATTTTGTTGAGCATTTTAGCATCTATATTCATCAGTGATATTGGCCTGTAGTTTTCTTTCTTTATTGTGCCTTTATCTGGTTTTGGGATTAAGATGATGCTGGCTTCATAAAAAAAGTTGGAAGTCTTCCCTCTTCTTGGAATATTTGGAATAATTTGAGAAGGGTAGGGATTAGCCTCCCTATCCTTCCTTAAATGTTTTATAAAATTCTCCCGTGAAACCATCCAGTCCAGGGCTATTGTGTGTCAGGAGTTTTTTGATTACTGCTTCAATTTCACTGGCTGTTATCAGTCTGTTCAGTCATTCCACTTCTTCTTGATTCAGTTTTGGGAGATTATATTTTTCTAGAAATTTGTCCATTTCACTCAGGTTTTCAAATTTCTTGGCATATAGTTGTTTGTAGTAATTTCTTACAGGCCTTTTTATCTCTGTGGTATCAGTTGTAATCTCTCCTCTTTTGTTTATGATTTTGTTATTTCGGTTCTCTTTTTTTCTTGAAGAATTGCTTAAAGGCTTGTCAATTTTGTTTATCTTTTTAAAGGACCAGCTCCTGGGTGTATTGAACCTTGAGTTCTTTTAGTCTCTGTGTCATTTAATTCTGCTCTGATCTTAATTATTTCATTCCTTCTCGAAGCTCTAGGCTTTGTTTTGTTGTCCTTTCTCTAGTTCCTGTAGATGTAGGGTTAGGTTGTTTATTTGAAATGTTTATTTTTTTTAGGTAGGCCTGTATTGCTGTGAACTTCCCTCTCTAGACTGCCATTTCTGTGTGCCATAGGTTTTCAACTGTGTTGTGTTCATTTTATGTGTTTCCAGAACCTTTTTGATTTCTTACTTGGTCTCATTATTAACCCATTCATTGCTTAATAGCATCTATTTAGTTTCCATGAATTTGAATGTTTTTGAGTTTTTTCCTTGAGATTGGTATCTAATTTCAAGCCCTAGTGGTCCAAAAAAATGCTTGATATGATTTGAATTGTTTTGAATTTGTTGAGGCTTGTTTTGTGTCCTATCATATGGTCTTTCTTTGAAAGTGTTCCATGTGCATTTGAAAATAATGTGTATTTTGCTTCTTTTAATGAAAGGTTGTATATGTATATATACATATACAATATATACATACAATGTATACACTGCATATATGCAATGTATACATATATGTATATATACAGGTTGTGTGTGTGTGTGTGTGTATCAGTTAAGTCCATTTGATCTAGTGTGTCATTCAGTGCCACAATGTATTGTTGATATTTTGTTTGGAAGATCTATCCATTATTGACAGTGGGATACTAAAATTCCCTACAGTAAGTGTGTTGCTGTCTATATCTTTCCTGAAGTCCTCCAAAATTTTCCAATATTTGGATGATATGTTGGGTGCATATATGCTTACAATGTTTATGTTTTCTTGATGAATTCTTTCCTTGAGTATTATGAAGTGTCCTGTGTATCTTTTTATATCCTTTGTTTTGAAGTTTATTTTGCCTTAGGTAAGTATTGCTACCCTGACTTCTATTTTGTGTTCATTTGCTTGGAATATTTTTCTCCAGCCCTTCACTTTCAGTACGTTTATGTCTTTGGTTCTGAGGGGGGTCTTTTGTAGGCAGAATATGTGCAGTTCATGTTTTCTTATCCATGAAGATACCCTATGTCCTTTGATTGGAGTATTCAATCTATTTACATTTAAGGTTATATTGATAGGAATTTATTCATTGCCATTTTCCTCCTTTTTAACATGTTCTTCTCCTTCTCACCCTTTTTCTTCATCTTTTTAAAGCGGTCTCTTTCTCATATCTTGCAATGCTGGTTTGTTGGATGTGTATTCTTTTAGCCTTCTTTTGCCTGGGAAAATCCTTATTTCACTTTCTATTGTAATTGATAGCCATGCTAGGTAGAGTAGCCTTGGTTGCAGGCCTTTGCTTTTCATTACTGGAATATTTCTTGCCATTTCTTTCTGGCTTGTAGTGTTTCTCTTGAGAAGTCAGCCTCTAGCCCTGTGGGAGCTCCATTGTGTGTTACTAGCTGTTTCTCTCTGCTGCCTTTAAGATTCTCTCTCTGTCTTTGAGTTTTGCCATTTTAATTGTGATGTATTTGTAGTGGGCCTCTTTGGGTTCCTCTTGATTAGGACCCTTTGTACTTCCTGGACTTGTTTAACTTTTTCTCTCATCAAATTAGGGAAGTTTTCCATAATTAATTCTTCAAAGAGGTTTTTCTATCCCTTGCTCCTCTTCTTCTCTTTCTGGTATACCTATTATACATATGCTATTATGCTTTATATTGTTGCACATTTCCCTTAAACCCTCTTTGTTCTTTTTGAGTCTTTTTTACTTTCTTGCTTTTTCTGGGAGTTTTTTCTACCTTGTACTCCAGCTCACTGATTTAATCCTATGCTTCATCTAGCCTGCTTTTAATGCCTTCTGCTGTGTTTTTTATTTCAGAAATTGTAGTCTTCATTTCCTCCTGGCTCTTGTTGATCATTTCCATGTCCTTTTTTCATGCTAATGTTATTTGCAGTAAGTTCCATGTAACTTCCCTCTAATTTTTTTTTGTAATTCTCACTGAGCTTGTTAAGCTTCCTTATAACCGTTGTTTTGAACTCAGTATCTGACAGTTTACTTGCCTCAATTTCGTTTAGCACCCTCTCTGGGAATTCCTCTTTTCCTTTTGATTTGGGGTTGTTTCTTTATCTTCTCATTTTGGGGGATATTTTTGTTTGCCTCTGCTTCTTAAATGATCTGTTTTGACTCCCTGTCTTTGTGGTGTAAATTTCTATAGTAGGAAACATGTGGGATTCAGTGGTGCAGTGCCCTTGATCTCCTGAACCTGATGTTTTGGGGATTCCCTTTATGCCATTTATGTTGGCTCTCTGGATGTAATTGGGTTTTGATTGTTGTTGGGTCATTCTTTGCTGGGTCCTTCCCTCCAGTTTGTTCACTGAGTGTCACTCCACCCACCATGCGTTCTATGCTACTGTGCAGGTGCTGCCAGAGCAAACCACAAAGCCCAGGAAGCAAACCTGCACCCATAAAAATAACTCCTATCTGCAATCTCATTGTTAATAGCAAATGAATCAGTATTAATAAGGGTATAAAGAGATATAAGAAGACTAATATAAGAAAGGAGAATAAATATGAGATGACCTGCTGAAAGAAAAATGATTTTGAGAGGGTAAAGATAGAAGCATTAATAAAAGTAGGGAATTGGAGCAATGTGAAGAGAGGAAGTAAAATTTACATCTAAATAAAAAATGGAATGAAGAAGGTAGAATTGAGTAAGAGAGGGGAAGCGTATAGTATTATATTTAAACAGAAATTAAAAGAAAAGAAAATAAAGTGAGAGAGAGAAAGAAAGGAAAAAAGTAAGTAATACAAAAATAGTAACCCAATGGGAGAGAAATATCCACCACAGCACTATCAACAATAAATGAGCTAAAATTAATATAGGTGGGATGAGAAAAAGAGGGGGAAAAAGAAAAAAAGAAAGCTTAATAGATGTCTAGAGGAAAGGGAAGTGATACTGAGATGGTACAGGGAGAGAGAATACTAAGAGTGAGGAACAAAAGCCAGACTAACACAGGGAAAAATGTAATTTGAGATGAGAAGAGAAATGAAAAAGAAAATAAAGGGAAAATAAAGGGCAGGATGAAAGAGAAAAGAGAAAAGAAAAAAACAGGCTAAGACAGGGCAAAATTTAAATTTAAGATAAAAAAGAGTAGGAGAGGATAACAGTAAAATTCAAGATTTGAAATACAAAACTAGTGAAGATCTAGAGATAAAATTGAAAAGTGAAGCAACAACTACCATAGCCATAAGCAATGAGCAAAGATTGCTAAAGGTGGAGAGAAAACATGGGTATTTTAAGAGCAGGATAAAGAATGTGAGATGACCATTGACAAGAAAATTGGTTTTGATAGGCTGGACAGGGAAGAAATAGTAAGAGTATGGAGTGGAAACAAGTTATAGCAAGAGAGAAAACAAAATTTAAAGTGGAAATAATAAGAGGAAAGAAGTAAAATGGGGTAAGAGGAGGGGAAAATATGTGAATTGAAATAAACTGCAGTATAAAATCTAGTGACTTAATATGCCCAAACTTGAAGCACAAGAAGTGAATATTAAAAAGCTATGCAGGAAAATAAAATATTGCAAATCATGGAGAAGACATCTGTAGATTTTGTTTCGGTTGCATCTAGTATTTACCACAGTTCTTTCTTTCTGGATCCGCCTCTGGTAATGTCAGATGGTGAGCCCATCTGGCCTTAGGCAGCCTGTTTGAGACTTCCAGGGATCTACTGTCTGTGTTTGACTCCTTTAGTTGTTAATCTATTCACTCTGCACTCAGCAGTCAGGCTTAAGCAACACAGGGTGGGGAAGAATACCTTCTGGGGTTGGGGCAATTGTTCCTCCTCAGGCTGCTGCCACTCGTGGGATAGTGGTCTACCTGAACAAGATGGCTGCTACAGTATGGGAGATGACTCAGCAGTGGGATCCTGGTAGCTACTCTCTCAGTTCTCTCCCCTAAGCCTCTATCCCCAGTCTCTCCTCAAGCATCTCTAGTCCATTCTGCTTGCCCCCTTTGCCAGAGCCCAGGGTAAGTGGCTGCAAATGAAAATGTATGCATTGACCCTTTAAATGACTCTTTTCATCTCCAGCTGTCCATCTCTCACAGAGAGCAACTGTGCCACTTTTTGCAATGGGATGTTACCTGTGCACTTTTTGGGCTCTCATGCTCTAGGCTGGGGATCCCAGCTTAGGGTTTAGATCCCACTTTTTTCAGGGGATCCAACTGGCCACTTAATAATCCCTCTGGCACTGCCATCTGTGGGTGCCCAGCCAGCCTTCTCCAGTCTCCACCACACTCCTTATCAGTAAGGTTGTGCTGAAGTTGATTCTTCTGTCCATCCAAAGTTATTAAGGCTTCTCTTGGTATGTTCAGTTGTTTGTTCCAAGTGATTGCTAGACAAATTTAGTTGTAATTCCAGATTGTTCCTCGTATGAGGTGAGTGTAACTTCCACTCACTCCTCTGCCATCTTGGAACCTTTTCTTAAGGGATAAGCTATTGGATGTCATCCTTGGGATGGGTTTTTGAATTTGACACCAAAAGCAAAGTAAACAGAAGCAAGTAAAAACAAATGGTATTACATTGACCTAAAAAGCTCTGCATAGCAAAGAAAACCATCAACAAAAATGAAAAGCAAACTATACAATAGAAAAAAAATATTTGCAAATCATATATTTGATACAAGGTTAATATTCAAAATATATAATAAACTCATACAACTCAATAGCAAATACAAACAAACAAAGCCTATCTAAAAATTAGCAGAGAAACTGAATAAACATTTTTCCAAAAAAAGCATATAAATAAATGACCAATGGCAATAGATACATGAAAAAAATGCTCTGTGTCACTAATCATTAGTATAATACAATTGGAAACCATAATGAGCTATTACCTCATACCTGTTAGAACGGCTACAAGATATAAGAAGACAAGATATAAGTGTTGGCAAGGATGTGGAGAAAAGGTAGCTATTGTTCACTCTTTGAAGATTATACATTGGTGCACTCAACATGGAGCTTCCTCAAAAAATTGAACATAGAACAACCAGTGATCCAGCAATCCCATTTCTGGGTACATATACAAAAAAATGAAAACAGAGTATCAAAGAGATACCTGCATTTCATTATTCATTGCATTATGATTTATAAAAGCCAAGATGTGGAAACAATCTAAGTGTTTGTCAGCAGCTAGATAAAGAAAATGTGATACAAATGTGCACAGAGACAAAAAAGAAATATTATTCAGCCTTGAGAAAGAGAGAAATCCTGTCATTTGCAACAATATAGATATAGCTTGAAGACATTATTTATGCTAAGTGAAATAAGCCAGACAGAGAAAGAATATGCAGCATTGTATCACTTATAGATGGAATTTTTAAAAAGTCAAACTTATAGAAAAGAGTGAAGAAAAGTGGTTGTCACATCAGGGGTTCACATAATAGGGAGAAGTTAATAAGAGGGTACACATTTTCAGCCATAAGGTGAATTAGGTTTGAGGATCAAGTAAATAACATGGTGACTATAGTGGATAACATGGAATTTTATGATGGAATTTTGCGAAGAGAGTAGAAGTTAGGTGTTTTCTCTCTCACACACACACACACACACGACAGATATATGAAGTGATGGATATCCTAATTAACTAGATGGGAGGAATCATTTCACAGTGTATACCTATATCAAATTATCAGGATGTACAATTTACATACTTTATAATTTTGTTACTTATACCTCAATAAAACTGAGAAAAGAGAAAGAAAAAGGTAAAATTAAGAGATAAAATGAAGTCAGAGTTTTTGACCTATGTCGCAAATTATTTGTTGATCTCACACAGACTTAAAGATAAACTACCTTCATTCAATTATTATATTATACTTTTGCCTCTATATCCCCAAATATATGATTTATTTATATATTTTTCTGTTATGTGTTTTATTTTCTATAATATAAAAGTACTAATTGGGAAAAGGTTTATGTTTTTATTATGAATGTTTTCTTTCTGAATCAAAGTATTTTTACTCAATTTTGAAATTTTAATATTAAAATCATAGATAAAATTTTGTTTACTTCCAAGTGATAGATTTTTTATTGTTTTTCAAGTACAGTTGTCTCCATTTTCACACCACTGTGGCCCCCAACCCTACCCATCCTCTCCTTCCACCCTTAAACCTACCCCCTTTGGCTTTATCTATGTGTCCTTTATACATGTTTCCTGATGGACCAAGTGATACATTTTTAAAAATATAAAAAATTGAAATTTTTGGATATTTGTTCTCTTGTATTATTTAAATTTGTATTTATTTATTTGGGTAATTGGGTTATAAGGTGGGGATTTAGAAGTAAATGGAAAGCCAGAGACTGCTAGCAAAGCTCTGTAGTTTTGATTTGAGTGAAATGAGACCAAGAAATATTAAATGACTTGTCCATAATCACTTAGCAATTATTGGCAAAATGAATATTAGAACCTCTACAACACACTGAAACTTTAAGATACAGTTTTTATTGGTTTTCCTAACAAGTGTTATGGGTTAAGCCTTGTCATTTTTAAATGGAAATAAACAGCTTCAGGACTGAAAATTATACAAAAAATATTGTCAGCCCTGGCTGGGGTAGCTCAGTGGATTGAGTGTGGGCCTGTGAACCAAAAGATCACGGTTCGATTCCCAGTCAGGGTACATGCCTGGGTTGCAGGCCAGTTCCCAGCAAGGTGTGCACAAAAGGCAACCATACATTGATATTTCTCTCCCTCTCTCTCTCTCCTTCCCTTCCCCTCTAAAGATAAATAAATAAATTTTTTTTAAATATTGTCAGAATTTCACAGTATAAATTCACAGAATTTCACAGGAAATAAGAGTTGGTGATACTTATTTCTCACATTGCTATCCATCTCATGTTCTATATGATGGAGGAAGAAAATTAAATTTGTTGGCAAAATACACACTCTCATTGTGGAAGGGACATCTGTTATTACTCTACTGTTGAGCTATTCAGAATTATTTTTCTCTTGCTCTAATGCAGTATAGGAAGACTCCACAAAGGTTCTGTTATTTTCATCTTTGTTAATAAGTGTGTCAGTGGTCCAAACTGCTCTAACAGGAAGTTTAAAAAGCACCTTTGTTATTCTTACCATTGGACGCACTGTGGTGAGCAAGTGTTGACAATATTTTACGGATCTGAGCAGAGAACAAAGAGAGTTGAATTGCTGGTACAGAGACAAATGGGGCCATAAATTCCTTGCTGGCTTACTTGTTACCTGTGTATGGGATAGTAGTTTGATTTCTCTTCTTAACTCAGACTGTCAGCCTTTATTAAGTGTGAAGGTGGAATACTGGGGAGGGCAGAAACAGTGCCAGTTCAAAATAAAGGACATACTGAACCCTGCATATTGGATAGTGTCTTAGGGAGAGATAGGAACAGTTGTACTTAGCCTCATTATAGCAGTTGAGTTACCAAATACTGAATTAAAAAAATATTAAGCTTTGTATCAAAGTTTTCAAGGAAATCCACCAAAGCTCTAAAATTAAAAATAAAAATTATGCTAAATTAAGACCTTTTGCATAGAAGTTCTTGCTGTTTTCCAATTACATTAGAATGTAATGTAGAATTACATTAACTAGCCACCTTTGGGCTGCATGGGGACATGAGGCTAGTTCTGTCTAATGGGTTTAGATCAGAAGTGATGTGTATATTACATTTGGTGTCAGAGTAATACTCTATAGAGGCTTATTTTACCATTTCACATGGCAACCAGCATTGATCCGGTTGGTAGCTTCTCATTCAGCCCTGGTTTCTGAGTTATTGCCAGGAGTAGAGCTTTCCTCCAAGACCACAGTGTAGCCCATTCAACTTTTAGACTTTGTTTTCTACAACATACCCAGGGTATTTTGATATACTTAACAGTTTGTATGTCAAACCTTTTGATCTTTCTAATACATGATGTAAAAGTATCATAATGTATTGATTTGCATTTCTTTATGAGGAAGGTTTAGTTTCATATGCTGGCACAGTGCTATGAGAAAACTGAAGCTACCGTCTTTGCCACCACCAGTACCGAAATTACTTCTGTCTATGCTTCTTACCATCACTCACTCAATTTCAAAAATCTTGAGCTGGAACGTCCCACAGAATACTCTTAGGTCATGATACCTGCAATACAGATGACAAGAAGCCAAATATCTGCTCTCTTTTACATTTCTCCCTTATGAGGCAGCCTCTCATCTATCCTGAAATTACCCAAAAAGATGTGATTCAGGCAAGGGCACTATTCTAGGTCTGAGGTCATAGGCACAAAAATGTCATCTCTGAAAATCTTAAAGCATAAGCAAAAAGTGCTATCAGTGTCACACCAGAAAATGAGGAACCTTATTCCAGGTCTCAGTGTGAATTAGGTTTATACCATCAAGAAGCAAGATTATGAGTACTAAACCAAGAATAGGTGTTAGGCACCCTTTCCCTGGCCTTTTATATTCTGGTAATCATTCTGGGAGACAGGAATTAGAGCTGTCTTCTACTATAAAGAAACCAAAAAAGGTAATGTAGCTTCTCTACAGATGATTATGACAGAGAGGTTAGGGTTCCTGCAAAATGTAACTGACCTCCCTAACTCCCACTACATTTTAACTGTGTGTATAATACATACATACATACACACACACACACACACACACACATTATTGTGAACTCTTGGCACATAGATGTTTTTTAAGTATCTCTGTTGGCTTTTCTCCTAGCTATAGTTTTCAATTCAGTGTCTTTAAATTTGGAGGGGTCAGAAAATTTAAGAATTAAATTTAAATTAAATCATATGTATTAGAACCCCATTAAAAACAAATAAATGTGATTCCATCATAACAGAACTCATATTCAGCTACCATTAAGCATCTCCATCTATGTGTAGGGTTTCTTTCTTTTTAAAAAATATTTTATATATTTATTTTTAGAGAGAGAAGGGAGAAAGAGAAGAGAAATATCAATGTGTGGTTGCCTCTTGTGCGCTCCCCACTGAGCACCTGGCCCATACCCAGGCATATACCCTGACTAGGAATCGAACTGAGGACCCTTTGTTTCCCAGACCAGTGCTCAATCCACTGAACCACACCAGCCAGCACCTATGTGTAGGATTTCTGTTGTGCAAGTCAGTACACTTCCTCTGCCATTTTCAACCTTTTGTCAAGAGTAGAGCTGTCAGCACCCAGGATTGTCACTGCTCTTATATTTTCATTAATAAAATTTTTATATACATCTATGAATAGAGTGTGGAGAGGTTGAATTGGAAAAATATTTTGATCAAGCTGTTGCCATTATTTCATCTATGTACTGAAGTTTTTTCTTTTAAATCATGCAAAAATAAAGACTCAAGGCTTATTTTTCAGCTAGAAATGAATATTAATGAAAATATTTGAGACTTGATGGCTGAATATGAGAAGATATGAATATTTGTATGATGTATGTTGTTTGGAACATGTCCATATAAATCATACTCTTAAATTTTAGATCTGGATTATTTATAGAACTCTTTCTTTTCTTTTTTTCTTTGGAAGACTCTCTTTTTAAAATCAATCATTTGAAATCCACTTTTACTAACTGAAATCCTCATGGAGCACTAGAACCTTCAGGGAAGAATGATAATTGGTACTGAAGATATCACTGAAATATTTTGGGAGTAAGAATGGCCTCTTTAGGGGTACCAATAGAACTGATGTTCTCACACACTTGGGAGGAAGATTCTCTTTGAACTGGATAGTTGTTCATTGTGTGGGCTGTCTTTTGCATTGTAGCATGTTTAGCAGTATCCCTGTCACTCTCTTCCCCATTGTGATGACCAAAAATGTCTTCAGATGTTTTTAAATGCATAGAACTCTTTCTTTAACGAAATCAGATTTAGGTTTGGTAGGAAAAGAGTGATTGTCAATTTTGTGAGGCAATCCTATGAGTGAAGTGGCAATGAATAGGTAGAAAGGATAGTGATGAAGTTGGATTTTAGCCTGCAGGAATCATGGACATATTTTTTTATCTAACAAGGAAATTTGGATGTTAGTGTTAAGAGTAAAGGGATTGTTTTAGAATGATTAACAAGGGATGTTTGAGTATAATTATCACTTGGATTGACAACCAGAAAAAATTGGGCTATATTGAGGGCATATGAACTATTACTTTGAATATACCATGGAATAGCCTTTATTTATATGAAATTCTGATAAAGATGTTTATTCTAACAATAACAGTGCTTAAAAATAATAATTTTTATTCTATTTTCCACTTTATAGTGTTTTTTAATTTTTTAAAGTAAACAGTATTGCTTAGATGAACTTTTTTAAAGTATATTTATACTTATATAAAATGTACAAAGTATATTAAAACTATTTATTTGCCAGTAACTCTTTCTTTGCTAAACATGGACCCATTTGAGTTCCACATGTAGGTACATTTCACTTTCAGGCTAAAGGGTTAGAAGTAACCTTGACTTAATAGAAAAATTTCAGCAGTTTTTAACTCAGTAGCACAGATTCTGGTATTATGTTAATCTCATATTCATCCTAATCTCTAGGCTTCTCTATCTTTTCCTGAGACCAAATTGCAATTTGGTATAGTGATGAGAGATCTGTGTTTGACCTTACTTTTCTATAAACTGGATGCTCAACCAGTGTTTGTTGTCTGCCCTGAATATCTATTGTTAAACTTAACCTGACCTATGACTAGATATAAAAATGTATGTCATGCATTATTCCCTTGCCCTTTTCAGTTATTCATATTTAAATTGAGTCTAGCCGCTGGATATATGCTACTGTCTGTAATCATGCTGTGACATTTCACTGTTTGTACTTCCCATAGATAAAGGTCTTGCTTTATCTGCTTTATCTTATAGATTTCAAATATAATGAAGCATATATGAGGTTACAAATTGAGTGTACCTAGGTCTAATAAAAACTGTATGTAGAAGAGGACTAGACTATTTGGAAAATAATTTTTACTTAAAGGGTTAAAAATGTTAAGAATGTAGTGATTTTGCATGATCCTAAGTATCTTTATATAAAGCCAGAATTCTTGCTATACTGAAAATCAATTTGCTGTTACTGGTTTGTTCATTTTTTTCAAGGTTAAATCTTTGGAATATCTGAATTGTGTTTAGCCAGAGTTGTGGCACAGTTTTTATCAAAGAATAATAAAATTGTTATGAAATATGAGAGGTCCATATCCTCTTAAGAGGAATAAATAAAAATGAGCAATTTTTGTCAGCAGTTGTGAGATATATCTGATCATTGTAACAGAACTTTACCTATGAAAGAATGAGAGACAAATGTAATATAGCACTTGGAGGAAAGATGTGGAGAATGTAAGAAAGATCAAGACAGGTAGTAACACAAGGGGATACCAGCAGAAATAAAAAGTAAACCAAGATGGATCTAGCATGCATAACTATATTCTAAGGGATGCTGATCCCAATTCATCTAGTATATGTGAGACCAAATAATTTAAAGAGGTATAAATAGACTAATTAAGGCCCTCTTTGAACATGTATAGGCAAAATAAAATATGCTGCATATTCCTTGAAGGTATATTTGTCATGTTCACTACTATCTCCCCAGCACTTGGCACAGAATCTATTGTAGTACAGAGACCAAAAAAATATTTTTGAATTGAGTGAAATTTTAAAAGTGATGAAAGAATGACTTTAAGAAAATAGCTTTTATAATATTTCCAGATTTTGATGAATTTTCCTGTTTAGATAGTCTAATTAAATGGCAGCATGTAAACAATGTAAGTTATATTTCTTCAAATACAATCAATCTGCCAGAATTCAAGGTGAAGACTTAAAGGAGATGTTAATTAGGTGACACTCTGCCCAATAAACTTTCATCAGTATAGCTCATGTGATGTAACACAGAAATTTTACTATTTGGTTAGAAATGAAAATAAACCCCTCACATCTCTAACTTTCATAATGCCTTCCTACTGGTGTTGGTCCAAATGTCTTAGTGATTTCTTTCAATAGATAACTGAAGATCTTTTTTCTCTGTTTTGCCTTCCTCAACAACTCAATAGCAATCAATAAATCCTAATAGTGAATTTCTAATTTTTACCCGCAAAAAACTAATCTGTTAATTATCACATCACTTGATTTGAGTTACTAAGAATGGGAACCTAGCATGTATCTGTATATCCTTAATAAGTTAAGGAATATGTTTGTGTAAATTGTGATATTCTACAACATAATACATTGATTTCTATAGCATTTTATCTGGCAGGTATGGCTCAGTGGACTGAGTGCTGGCCTGCGAATCAAAGGGTTGCTGGTTTGATTCCCAGTTAGGGCACATGCCTGGGCTGTGGGTCAGGTCCCCAGTAGCAGGTGCTTTAGAGGCAAACATACATTGATATTTCTCTCCCCCTCTTTCTATTTCCCTTTCCCTCTCTGAAAATAAATAAATAAAATCTTTCAAAAAACAGAAAAAGAAATAAAACTTCCCCAGTTCAGCAAAGGAAATAGACATAGAAGTCCAGGAATCTCAGAGTCCTAAAGAAGTTGGATCCAAGGAGGAACACACCAAGGCACATCATGATTAACTTACCCAAATTAAAGATAAAGAGAGAATCTAAAAGCAAGAAAAAAAGAGAATTACCTACAAAGGAGTGCCCATAAGCCTATCAGCTGATTTCTCAAAAGAAACTTTGCAGGCAAGAAGGAGCTGGGAAGAAGTACTCAAAGTTATGAAAAGCTAGGCCCTGCATCCAAGATTACTCTATCCAGCAAAGATACCATTTACAATGGAAGGGCAGATAAAGTGATATAGTGCTTCTCAGATCAGGTCAAGTTAAATGAGTTCTTCATCAGCCAGCCCTCATTATATGAAATGTTAAAGGAACTTATCTAAGAAAAAGATCAAAATTATTAACAGTAAAATGACAACAAACTCACAACTATCAATAACTAAACCTGAAAGCAAACAAACTAAGCAAACATCTAGAACAGGAACAAAATCACAGAAATGGAGATCACATGGAGGGTTATCAGCAGGGAGAGGGAGAGGGGAGAATAGGGGAAAAGGTACAGGGCATAAGTACCATAAATGGTAGGTACAAAATAGACCAGGGAGGTTAAGAATAGTATGGAAAATGGAGAAGCCAGAGAACGTATATTTATGATCCATGGAAATGAATTAAGGTGTGGGAATGCAGGTGGGAGGGGGCTGCAGAGCAGAAGGGAATAAAGGGGAATAAAAATGGGATAATTACAATAATCAATAAAATATACTGAAAAATATGGGGAATTTGGTTGGACTATGTTTTATAATGCTCACACTTTTTATGAGTATAGCAAAAATTAGAACACAATTAATAGTAGAAAATATATTTGTTTATTCCACATGGGCTTGCAATTTTAAAACTAACTTTTCAAGATGATTTTATGTTTGCATGAATATGAGTATACATTGTATTGTATACATATATTTCATTAAAGGTATGTTAAATTTTACTATTAGTTTTTAATATACTTTTTTTCCCTAATGATATGTTATTAATATGTATTCAAATTCTAAACAAATTATCCTCAATTGTTTATTTTTTTAATATTTTTATTTTAATACAAATTTTGGTAGTGTCCAAATCTTTATAAAGATTACCCAAAATAAGTTATAATTAGGATAGTGAGAACTATTAATAACCACATTATTATAAAAATATTTAAACTTTCTTAGTTTAAAAGTTTAATTAGAAAACTTGATTGACATTCTTGTCATGCTATGTAATCCCAAATTACTGTTTGAAGTTCAAGAATTAGTTGAGATGGGGTAAATTAATCATGTTTACATCCTTTAGAAAAAAGGTATATTTTATGCTAGAACAGATTGCATTTGTTTCCCTTATTCTTAGTTCATTTGAATAGCTCTATATTTTTTTTATTTCTTATAAAAATTTTCAAGATTAGTAATCTAGTTTAAATTCATATGAAAATGTTGGGGTCCAGACATTCGTGAGTGACATACTATAATTTTCTTTTCTGGTTTACACAACACACAGTAACAGCTTTTCCCAGAAAAGTTTTTTTTAATGAATATTTTATAGGAGGAAATACATGCTTATCAAAAGATAGAGCTGTCTTCTTGAACAGCCTTCAAAGCTCTAAATAAGACATGAAATAAATAAGACATGAAGTTTCCCAGCAGAGTTAATTCAGAAATTGTGAACTAAATACAAATGTCAAGAGCCTTCAATCATAAGATTTTTTTTTATTATGTTGGTCCAGTTGCTGAGATTGGGTATAAAGCAGTATAAAATTCAAGGGTAAATGCTTGAAAAGTGCAGGCTTAAATATTTTTTGTTACGTAGAAATATGTTTGACTCTCACTGGGTATTTATTAATGTCCTCCTGTGGGAGATTGGGCAGTAAAGTGGGTTTCCATATAAAATCCATTAAATTTAAAATCAAGTTTCATGATTTTTTATTTCTACAACTCAAACATTAAGGAAATTATTTTACTTGTTTGATGTAAGGAAAAGAGCCATGTAAAATTATGTAAAATCTTATATTTTGCTGTGTTAATTTTTTATAGCTGCTTACTGAATCCTTTAAATGAAAAACAAAGAAAGTGCAGGATTCTTCTAAAATTTCATGCTGTAGAAATCATTTTGTTTCTTTTACTCTTCTTGTACTACATGCTGCTCAGTTTCTCTCTCTATTAAACTTTCCTGTTCTCTTTTCCTTTACAAGATCAGAAAAGCCTCACGTAATGGTTAGGTATTTTGGTTGTAAAGCAAGACAAACTGGTATTAAATTCAAATGATTGTGCTTCTTATTATAAGCTTTGGTTTCTGGAGTACGTTCATTTCTTTACCTCTTTAGGACTTTGCTTTCTTTTTTTAAAAGGAAACAATGCAGTAATCTTTTTAAAAAAATTATTTTAAAGAGATGGGACAGGAGAGAAAAGGAGAAGGTGAGAAACATTGATGTGAAAGAGAAACATCAATTGGTTGCCTCTCTTACATCCCTGACAGAGATTAAATCTACAGCCCAGGCATATGCCCTGACTGGGAATTGAACTGGCTGCCTTTCACTTGGGGACAATACCCAAACAAATGAGACACACTGGTTAGGGCAGGACTTTGCTTTCTTAACTGATAACTTGGAGGTAGTCATAGGGACTTAAAAATAATACGTTTGAAATAAATAGCAAATAAGATAATGCATGTAGAACATGCTTAGCTAAAAGTTTCAAATATAGGAATCATTCAACAAAGGTTAGTTAATATCATTATATTACAGTACAGGATATAAAAATGAGACTTGTAAATTAAGCTGAAATTTTAAAGTCAAGAACAATTTATAGGTACCAATATCTACATATCTTAAAGTGAATTACTATACCATTTCCTGTGCAAATGAAAATGTTGGGGTCATAGTTAAAAGTTTTTAAAAACCTATCTTTCCACCATTAGTGGTGGCCAGTTTAAACTAATATTAGTTATTAAATTTGGAGAGATTGGAAGGAATTGCATTTTTGGGTGGGGAAGGGATGCTTCAGAGCAGGAGATAGTAAAGGGACAACTCTAAGGTTAAGTCTGTGTTCATTATTTGGGGAGCATTAAGGGTGGTAGGAAAGTCTGCAACTGGGTGGCCCAAGGTAGTAGAGCAGAGGCAGAGATAAGGCTGCAGCAGGAGGGAACTCCATGAAATACTGCATAGGGTCAAATGTGTGTATTTCCATACTAGAATGTGGGCCATTATGAAAGGAACTGTCCTGGAATCCTTTAGAAAGGGCATTGCCAAAACCAGATCAAAACTGAACCAGTAGTAGAAAACTCTACTCCTCTCCACTTAATCACTGTGTTTGATGTTGGTGAGGCAGAAATAATAGTCAGTGAATGAAAAATTATGAGGAGAACTAAATAGATACACCTTCCATACTGCAAACTTCCAGGCTTTAGGCAAAATCAAACTGATGGAGAAGTACAAAGTTGTATGAATTTTGAGTTTTGGTTATTTTCTTGAACTAAATATTAAAAAAATTTTAAATGAAACATGCTATGACTAGAAAGACATGGCAAAATAACATTACCTGCCTGAAAATTCTTTGGATGATGATAAAAGTAGCTCACAGAGATTTTTTTGAAGGGAGGTGGTAGAGAATTAAAATTGAATAAAAATGAATAAATAAACAAATATAAATAAAACTAAAGTACAGTTCTTTCATTATAATCATCACTTAATATATCAAATATGCCCTTAACAACTATGTGATGTTGTTACAGAAGAGATACATATTTTGATTCATACTTTGAAAGTATGAATGCTAGTTATGGAAAAATAATTGCATGGGGTAATAGAAACAGCACTATACCTCTTGACAACTACAGATTTTAATATGGTGGTAACACTAACTACATGAGTGATCTTTAATAAGGCTTTTAATATTTCTGGGCTCTTTATTCCTCATCTGTAATATGAAATTATCTATAAACAATGTTACTGACAAATTTTTAATATGAAGCAAATATTAGTTGGACATGCTAAGTATGTTTAGAGGAGGGAAAGTTTCACTGTGGCTTTGATCGGTTAGGAGAATTATTTTATGCCAAGGCTTATTTAGACTCTTACAATAGCCTTCTGATAGGTCATTTTGCTAAGACACTAGAAAAAGGTTGGTAGATGATCTGACAGAGATCCCTAAACTAATGAAACTTAGTCTCCTCTAGGAGATAAATGATTGGATAGTTACAGTAAAGTCATGCCTTTTGGCTATGGAATATGAATTAGTTTAAGGAGATTCTTTTAAACTTGACACTTCTCCACTGTTATGAAAAAGATATCAGAAGAGACTTCCAACAAGAAATGTCATGTAAACTGAGACCAGCAGTAAGTTGGTAGTCACCAAGATGAGACAATGTTAGTTTGTGAGAAGACTCAAAGAGTTTGACATTTTAAAGAATTTGAAATAAATTCAATATGTCAATATGTCCTGAAGCTCTGGGTTGGAGTGCTTAGAAAGAAAGCTTGAGACATGACTGTCAAGATCCTCTAGGGACATGGAAGCATAATGTTAGTCACTTGAGATTTGCCTAGAGTTTTTGTTGAATTTAGATAATACTGGAGAAGCACTATCTTCAAGAGAAAAATGAGTAAAAAAAGGCTTAGTTTGTTTTTTTTTTAATTGACTGAATGTTTTAGCTTAGTTTTATCATCATTTATCATGGTATGGTAGGAATATTTCATTATAGTGTGTGACAGTTTGGAGTTTACCTAGATAATTGCAGTATTAATCTTCTAGAAACAAACAGAAATTCTAGCTCTTATCAATAATGGTCCAATGCTATATCAAAAGGGTTTTCAATAAAGGTTAATCTTTTGGACAGGATAAACTCAAAATTATTTCTTTAAGTGGTTTAGTTTCACAATTTTGTGTCAGTTTCCTCAATATTCTTCGCCACCCTATTTCATGGTGTAGAATATTACTTTCTTTTTGAAGTATCTTATTCATCTCCATAAGTCCTCCCTAATGTGAAATGGTTTGATTTCCATGAATTTGTTCCCCTTCATTCCATATTTATTTGAGTACCTTGCACAGTTCTTGGGTTTACTAGGTACTCAATAGACGATTGACAGGTGATGAGGAGGAGGCAAATGACTGTGTCTGTTTGGTGTTTCTCACATCAGTAGATTACTTACCTGGGTTGGGACTTAGACAGAACTGTTCATCGAACAGATTTCTCTTACAGTTGCTTTGTGAAATTCCTTTAAGTTAAAACTGTTTTAATATGTGATCATATTAATCATTCTTTGCAAATCATCATATTCTTTGTAAATAAGATGATCAGGGTATCATTACCTTTATAATAGATGATATATGAGATCATTGTCATTGATGCCATGGTTAGAGTAACCTATATCTTGCTGATTATTATCAATTTGGCTCTCCTGCTTAGAAAGGAGAGGACCCATTCCTCCGTAATAATGTGAAATATTTACTCCAATCAGGCTTCCATACTTCCCTATATTCACAATTTGCTCCTTTAAGGGATAAAGTCATGTCATCAAAATTTATAACTATATCCTAGACCAATAGTAGGCATGGGGATTTACTAATATTCTAACTTACTTTTTAAGGTTTCAATATATCTAGTCTCTAATAAAAATAACTTTACTAAAGGCTTGAACTTATATGAAAACCTAAACAAATAGGGGCTCCATAAAAGGGATCATTCTGGTCAGTCCAAAAAGAAAGTAGCTCCATCAAGTAGGATCCCTCTATTTAACTTCAAAGATGTTGTAGCCATTTGTATGGATCTTTTTTAGTGTGTTTTAATACCATCTAATGTTCCTTTTCTTAGCCATTCTCCAATTTCAGGGGCCATGATACATTGACTATTTTCTTTGTCAAGATCACTGACTTTATTTTATTCTGGGTAGATGGCTCTTGTTGTTCATAGGTAACTTTTCCCATACATTTGAGTATATTCTTTCAGATTTCATATATTTATATATTGAATATAAAACTATAGTTATACATATACATTTATTTATAATTATATAGTTGTATGTGTGTAAAACTAATATGAAAAATATGCTATTTCAAAAGTAATTTATTATATATATAAAATCTCCCTTACTAGTCTCCTATTGAAATTTCTGCTTAAGTACTTCAAGCTCCTGAAATATTATGAGTTTACTTCAATAGTCTTTTTTTTCTCTTTTTTCTTCTATATATGATCAGGATTTCAGGATTATTACATTGGCTATGACAGTCCTTCAATTCTGCTCTAGTAACTCCTTTTGACACAATGTGATAAACAGCACAAAGTTCTTTTATTATCTACTTCTTTTGGAACAATGAATTTATAATAAGAGGACCTGAAATCCCCCCTCTCCAATGTACTCTTCTCAGTACTTTGAAGCTACTGAAGGTACTCTGTATTTTTGTTTTTGTGCTTGGGGTTATCTGTTTTTATTGACATTTTGAGCTGTTTGTTAACCATAGAGTTATATCTATCTAGTTATTCCAAATTTCTCACCTGTTGATTTTCATTTTGCTATTCCATTCAGTTATTGATTTTTTGAAATATTTAGTCTTTGGGAAGGGTGTAGATGTTACTATACACATTTCTGGCCTTCAAGGAATTTGGTGTCCATGGAAGAGCATTTACTCAAAGAAATACAAATACATACATATATTGTGGTAAAATAAAGTAATTACTGTTAGTGAAGTATGTACACATTTCACTGGGGCATAAGAGTAAAAACATCTGCATCTCTCAGGGGTAAACTAGAGAATGTTCTATAAGAAATCATATTTTGGCTCAGCCATAAGTGTTGATCAGTAGTCTTTTTGCAGGAACAGCAGAATGAGAGTATTCCACATAAAAGGAATGATATGAAATGAGGAGAGGTGAGAGGAAAAGGCGAGCTTGAGGATTATCAGCATATCAGAGTAATGTAGGGCAGGGATGGGGTATTGCAGATGAAGAGGAAGAAATAGGACAGGAAACGGAACCAACCCAGAAGTGTCTTGTGTGCATTTGAAAGGAACTCAGAGTATACATTGTTAGGCAACAATTGTCATATTGTATAAATATAATATAGATCTTTTTATCCACTCATTTACTGTAGGGCATTTAGGTTGCTTCCAGCACAGCAGAAAGAAAGAAGGAGTTTCTACCCTTTGGAACAACGTGGATAGAACTGGAGAGCATTATGCTAAATGAAATAAGCCAGTCAGTGAAAGACAAATGTCATATGATCTCACCTATAAGTGGAACCTAATCAGCAAAATATAACCAGAAGCATGAATTAAAGAACAAACTGACAGTAACCAGAGGGGATGGGGTAGAAGGATAATGGTGGAAAATAATGGTCTATCAAAGATAATGTATAAAGGACACATGGACAAAACCAAAGGGGATAGTTTCATGGGTGGGAGGCAGGAATGGGTGGGGTGGAGGGCTGAGGTAGGGCAAAAATGGAGACATATGTATTTGAACAATAATAAAAAATTGTCATACTGTGTTTTCTTGAACATTTTGCCATAAAATGTTAATACACATTCAATGGAAAAGAGGTTTTAGAGCCAAAAATGTTAGGGTAGTACTGGGTTAAAAATAAATAATTAATGTCTTATTTCAAGTCTTCTCCAATTCATTATTATATAGTTCACATCAAGAGTCTAAAAGGACTATAGAGAATAATTCAAATCTAACTAATCTTAACTAGTCTCTAACTCCCTTCTTAGAGACTTTCTGTGAGTATGGAATTTAAATTAGATTTATGGCAATTCTCATAATATATAGTTATATATTTTATATTTTCTTTTTTTAATCTTAGATTGTAATTACTTGGAAGTTTGGGATTGTGATTCACCTTATACTCAGAATCTGATACAATGCTTAATATATACCTTATGAAGAAATAGGTGTACACTTGTAACAAAGATTTTGGGAGAATTTTATAAGTGATATGGGGAACCACTGAAGAAATTTGAACAGAGAATGGAAAAATCAGGTTTGTATTACAGGCACATCAATGAAACTGCATTAAATAAGAGGAACAAGACCAAGGGACCTAGTCCAGTTGAAAGGTGGAATAGGTAGAGAACATAAAAAAAAAAATGATGGATTTGAAGATGATTCAAAAAGTTCAGTGGATTAGTTATGTGTTGCTGTTGTAACAAATAACCACAAATTTAGTAGTTTAAAGAACACAAATTTACTTTTCCATGGAAGGACAAAAGTTGAGCTCCTCAGCTATGAAAGCTCAGGATGGAATTTGGATCCTGATGACTTCATCAAAAGATTATGTCAACATTTTACATTTCTTACAATAATCCATGTTTTGGGTAATCAATTAATTAAAAATGATCAATGCCTTCATGGAAGCCTGTGTCTGCTTTCTTTTTTTTATTATATTTTATTGTTTATACTACTACAGTTGTCCAAAGTTTTCTTTCTTTGCCCCATTCCACTTGGCCCCCCCAACTCCCACAAGCAGTCCCCAACTATTAACCATATTTATGGGCCATGCATATATACTTTATTCCCTATGCTGTACTTTATATCCCCATGACTATTCTATAACTGTCAATTTGTATTTCTTAATCCCTTCACCGATCCCCAATTCCCCTCCAATCTGGCAACCATCAAAATGTTCCCTGTATCTATGATTTTGTTGTTTGTTATGCTTGTTTGTTTATTCTGTTTTTTTTAGATTCAGTTGTTGATAGAATGTGCTTATTGCCATTTATTGTTCATATTTTTGTCCTCCCTCTCCTTTTTCTCCTTCTTCTTCTCCTTCTTCTTTTTTCCTTCTTCCTCCTCCTCCTCCTTCCTCCTCCTCCTTCTCCCAGGAGAACCTTCAACATTTTATATAATACTGGTTTGGTGGGGATGAATTCCCTTAGCTTTTTCTTGTCTGAGAAGCTTTTCCTCTGTCCTCTGGTTCTAAATGACAGCTTTGTTCTGTATAGCAATACTCACTGTACGTCACAGGTGGCAAACATAAGGCCCATGGGCAGAATCCGGCCCTCTACCTTGTTTTATCTGGCCTAGCACCTTGTTTCTACCTAGGAGCAGCCAAGCTCTCGCTTAACTGTTAAGGAGTAGTTATATTTATACAGTCCTAAAATTACATTCAGCCCTTTTGAAGGCAACCGCAAGGCAAATGTGGCCCCTGGTGAAAATGTGTTTGACACCACTGCTGTAGTCCTTGCTTTCCATCATTTTGAATATTTCTTGCCAGTCTTGTCTAGCCTGCAAAATTTCTTTTGAGAAATCAGATTGTTAGCTAACAATCTTACAGGAGCTCCCTTGTGGGTAACTAAGTGCTTTTCTTTTGCTGCTTTTAAGATTCTCTCTTTGTCTTTAACCTTTGAACTTTGAACTTTAATTACGATGTGTCTTGGTGTGGGCCTCTTTGAGCTCATCTTGTTAGGGATTCTCTGCATTTCCTGGACTTGTATGTCTATTTCCTTCACCAAGTTAGGGAAGTTTTCTGTCATTTTTTCAAAAACATTAACAATTTCTTATTTTCTCTCTTCTCTTTCCAGTACCCCCATGATGCAAATGTCAGTATGCTTGAAGTTGTCCCAGAGGCCCTTTACACTATTCTCATTTTTTGGATTCTTTTTTCTTCTTACTGTTCTGATTGAGTTTTTGCTTTTTTATATTCCAAATTGTTGATTTGATTCTCGGTTTCATCAAGTCTATTGTTAATTTTCTGTAAATTGTTCTTTTAATTAGTATATCCTTCATTTCTGACTGGATCTTTTTTATGCTATTGATGTTCTCTCTAAGTTCATTGAGCATCCTTATAACCAGTGTTTTGAACTCTACATCTAGTAGATTGCTTGGCTTCATTTATTTAGTTATTTATCTGGAGTTTTGATTTGTTCTTTTATTTCTGCCATGTTTCTTTGTCTCTTCATTTTTGTAGCCTTCCTGTGTTTGTTTCTATGCATAGGTAAAGCTGCTATTACTCCTAGGTTTGGTAGACTGGCCTAAAGTGGTAGGTATCCTATAGGGTCCCGTGGAACAACTTCCCCTATTAACTAAGTTGGGTAATCAAGGTGTGCCCTATATGTGTGTTGTGTGCCTCCTTCTTTTGTAGTTGAGCCTTTAATTCTTGGCACATCCAAGGTCAGCTACCACCTGTGTTCTGTACAGGTCACACAGCATTATCTACAAAATTTTCTGCAGATGACTGCTACTTGTCCTGGGCTTGGAGGTACCCAGGCAAAGCTAAACTGTGGACCTAGGCCAGCTTCTGCTAGTACTGGGCCTGGGGCAACTTAGTGAGAGGCACAGTGCTCACTGAAGCCAGATGCTGCTTGTTTGAGAGAATTTAGGAAAATCTAAAGCATGGGTCAAGACAAACCATTTGTATGGAAAAGCCACTAGAAACAGCTTGATTAGGTCTGAAAGCTGGGTAGACCAGGGCTTTAGGGAATCACCAGGGTGGGGTGAACAGTGTGAATCAGGTTGATGTGGTCTCAGATATGGAGCCTGTCTGCCAGCTCTTTGACTCTATGGGATGAGGGCTCAGAAAAGGAACAATTTCTGTCTGGACCTCCGCTAGCACTTCTGTCTGGGAGAAAGCAACCCTTCCTGCTCTTGCCATGATGCCAGACAATTCAGTTCCTCCCTGTATGTCCCTGATGCCTTTCAATCTGCTGCTCTGTCACTGGAGCTCAGCAGAAGTGAGTCTGAGTAAGTCTGTGCATGGGCCCTTTAAGAGAAACTGCCTATGATTCCAGAAGTTTCTATCTTCTACAACCTCAATACCTGCTGGGGTTTTTTTGTTTTTTTGTTTTTTTTTTTTTTCAGCAATAAGTTATGGAGAATTATTTTCCTGCCACTGAGTCCCTGGATTAGAGGGCCTGGTATGGGGCTGGTACCCTTCACTGTTGAGATATTCCTCCCAATTTTTATCAGCCACATGCGGGTATGGGACCAGCCTGTTCCATATCCCCACCCCTCCTACTGATCTTGATTTGGTTTCTTCTTTAATTCCATAGTTGCAGTACTACTGTAACAGGGTGCAGCCAAGAGGGGGCCCCAAAAAGGGAGTTGGAATGGGGCCCAGAACTCAGGGTGTCCAGGAAATATTAGAGGGACATATAAGATGTCCTCACCCCTTTCCCCACAGGTATGAGTTGGGGGAAGGGACACATGGAGCAGGGACATGTAGAGCTGCTAATCCATGGCATGGTCCTTTAACCTATCTGTAGCCTTTGGCTGGTAGCTTAGATGTGTTAAATAGCTGTGACCATGCTCTGAACCAGGGGGGATGGAAAGGACTTCCCCAAGGATGTGACTGGGGGAGGAACCCTAAGTTAAAGCACCTGTGTGGGAGCTTGGAGAAGATTGGCTCCAGAAAATGGGACACACCTGCCCAGACTCGTGATGGCATCCCAATAACCTTGGAAACGTACAGGAATGCTGGCAGGTGTAACCGATTATAGGAGGAGTTGGAAATAGGGCTGCAGAGGAGGATTGGCGTGGGGATTTAAACCCAGGCGTGGCAGCCATTTGGGGGGAGGTCGGTTTCATGGGAGAGATCCATGCGGTTTCACCACAGAGCAGGATGCGCAGCTCCATGAGGGAAAAACACCATGTGGCTTTAGCAGAGAATTGCCACTAGGCTTTGCCCGAGTGGAGACCCTCTTGCAGCTTTGCCAGAGGGAGAGATTCCACGTGGTTTCACCAGAGTGCAGACCCCTGCAGCTTTGGTGAAGAGGGAGAGCCACGAGGCTTTGCCACAGTGGGGACCCCTTCCCCACAGCTTTGGTAGA
>PVKU01006567.1:0-101395 GCA_004027475.1 Anoura caudifer
ATGAAAATAGAATAAAGAAAAGCAGAATGAAAAGAAAAGAAAAAAGAGAAAGGAAGAAGAGATAAGCTTGGAAAGAAAGGAAGAAGGAATAAAACAAGAAGGAAGTAATGAGAAGCAAAAATGAGTTGAGGGGTAAAAAAGATCAAAATTATGAAAAATTAATAATAAAAAAGAGAAAAAGAAAAAAATCAAAAAAAAACAGAAAACATCAAAACCGCCCACTCTTGCTGTTATCAGTCTTGCCAAGCTGGTTTTTCTGGCCTTGATGGCTGCAGTGGCCGAGGGGTGACCGTATTGTTTTTCTCCTTGTTCAGCACTCAGTTATCTTTGGCCTACTATCCTCAGAGCTAGCCCAGGCCTCTCCGAACAGGGCCTCAGGTATGTCTTCTGTGGTGGCAGGTGTCTACTGTGGTCGCGCACACAAGCGCTGATGATCTTTCAGCCTTCCCTGCACAGGTGCCAACTGTCCTGTGAGCACGAATCGACCCCACGCAGGTTGCACACTGGTGTCTGAGATCTCCCAGCAGCCCACTCAGGTCCCTGGCGCAAGGGCGCCAAGAGACCATATCGCTGCTCCCTGCTGGTGCAAGCATGCACACGGGGCCGAGAGACCTTAGCACCAAGCGACTGCACAATGGGTCCCTCAGTGGTGCACTGGTGCCAATGGATCCCCGCGCAGCGGTTCACAATGGCTCGTGGGCATAAACAGAAGTGCAAGCTCCAACGCTCAGTCCTCCCAGGGCTATGAGATCTTAACTCCTCCCTGTGAGATTTCAAGCAACCAGGTTTATCCGGGTGCTGCTGAAACTTTGTTTGGCTGATCAGGGAGCGGTTAACCCAGCTCCCTCCCTAGAGTCTTATGGCCAGTGCTGGCCCAGGATCTCAGCCCCTGCCCTGGTCTCCGCACTGCTGGAGTACCCGCACTGCTGGAGTACTCGCACTGCTGGAGTACTCTCCTTACCATCTGGTTTTTCAATGTCCACTGCAATTTTTGATCTCCTGTTTCCAAATATGCTGTGTTTCTGGTGTCTGTTTGCTGTGCTCCACTGTAAACTGGCCCGGATTTTCACCTGTGTGAAGGGGGAAGTGGGATGTGCATCCTCTTACCACACCACCATCTTCTCTCCCCCAGAGTGGTTTTTGAAAAGCTCTCTAGGTAATTTTGGTGCATACCCGTGGGTAAAGCCTACCTTTGAATAGGGCTGAATAGGTAACTGCATATTATATCAACCACATTACAGAATATGTATGGCCAAGAAAAAACAGTGAATCCTTTACAAATCAGCTGTTTCCTAAATATTTCACTATGAAAATAATAGAATGATTAAAATAATTTTGCTTTTATTTATATGATTTATTTAAATCTTTAGAGAAAAAACTTTTAATTTTTCTAATACCTCTTAAACAGCTATGAACTTCTAATAAAACCTTTGTCTACAAATTACAATTAAAATACTATGTTTGCGTTAGTAATTGGCACTTATTACAATTTATGATACTTCACAAGTGAAGTAGAGAGAATAAATGTAGATGTTGTTCTTAAACTAAAATTCTATAAGCAGTGTATGTAACCTAAAGAATTTTGAAATGATTTGTATTTGAAAATGAGGGTAACAGCGAGACTCTAAAAGCCTCCAGTCTTACAGGAATTTAAGATGTATGTAGAAGGCGAGAGTAATGGAAATGATGGGAGTGCGCCACCGGTGTGGTCATGTTGGCCAATGTGTATGCACCATGGGAAGCCTGACAAAGACTGACAGGCATGAGACTGAATGTGTAGCTGAGGCAGCATTAATTGCAATACAATTCAGAGGGTGAAGGACAGACTGTCAATAATGAGTGCTAGGTCAAGTGCTTATCCATACAGATAAAAATAAACTTCTACTTCATCCCATACATGAAAATCAGGTAGATTAAAGACCATGAAAAAGCAAACTATTACAACTTTTAGAAGAAAATACAGGAAAACGTGGGTTTTTTCATTTGGGTTAAAAAGGATTTGTTTAAATAAGTCATAAAAAGCCCAAACCACCATAAAAAATATTACTCATAAATCTGATTCCATTAAAACTTTAAATGTCTCTACGATAGAACACCATGAACCAAGCTTTGAAAAGAAAAGCCTCACATTAAGAAAATATATTTGCAATACATAGAATAGAAAAAGTCATGCTACCCAGAATATATAAGTAATAAAGAACTGTTAGGAATTAATAAAAAGACAACCTAATGGATAAAAATGAACGAATATATAATGAAGATATTTATGAAAGAAGAAACCCAAATGGTTAATAATATTTGAAAATATCCTCAACATTAGTAAAAAGCCAGTTAAAGAAATAAGATAACATTTTACCTTCATAGGACTGTCAAAACTTTCAAAGTTTGGAAATTCCAAACATTGGCAAAGATGTGAGTAACGGAGAACCCTTGTTCACCCCTGGTGAGAAAGTAAATTGGCGCTGCCACTTTGGAGACCAATTTGACAACATTGAATAAATGTAAAGATGTACATCTTTAAATCAGCATTCTACTCCTATCTGTATACCTTGTTTTTGCTCAAATCCACCCGGAGACATTTTCAATAATGTTTATTGAAGCATGGTTGTTAATTGCAAATAGTGTGGGCAGGAGTCCTAAATGTGCAGCACCAGAGCAGAAAAATAAACTAAAGAATATATGATGGAGTATTACATTGTAGTTAAAATGAAAGAACCCTTTTCACTACATGAATTTTAATAACTTAAGTCTGGGTAAAATCCAAGTTACAGAATCACATATGTAATGCTAGTTATGTAAAGTATAAGCACCTGTAATACTATGTATTATTTAGTGATATATACATGTGAGGTAAAAATAATTAAAAACAGGAAAAAGAAGAGGAAGCATCAACTACAGAATAGTAGTTAGCTTTGTAGGGAAGGAAATGAATTCAGAAAGCGTGCAGCTGTCTCCAACTCTGCGCACAGGGTTTTCTCTTTCATGCAGAAGAGTTTGAAGCAAATGTCACACTAGATTAACTTAATTAAAATCTGGTTGTTGAGTGCAAGGATGTATGTTTTATTACTCTCAACTCTTATTTTAAATATTATATAATTTCATTTTTTATTATTCATAGTTTTGATCTTCTTTTTCTTAAATAAGTCCCTATAATGCTTCATATAATAATGGTTTGGTGATGATGAACTCCTTTAGTTTTTTCTTGTCTGGAAGCTCTTTATCTGCCCTTCGATTCTAAATGATAGCTTTGCTGGGTAGAGCAATCTTGGCTGTCGGTCCCTGCTTCTCATGACTTTGAATATTTCTTGCCAATCCCTTCCATCCTGCAAAGTTTTTTTTTTTTAATTTAATTGTTCAAGTACAGTTGTCTCCATTTTACCCCCACTATATCCCCCCCAAGCCATCCCCACTCCCCACCCTTGATCCTGCCTCTTTGGCTTTAATTTTAATAGGAACAAGTGAAATTTTTCTTCATGGATTTATTTATCTGAGAAGGGTTCCCAAAAAGTCATGTATAGAGCATATCCTGTGCACAGATCTGTTAGTGCACAAGTCATCCAAGACAAGGAGCTGTCCTTCCTATATTTAACCCTCTAGACCAGGCAAGGGTCAGCAAACTTTTTCTTTAAAGGCCATGGGCAGTAAATATTTTTGACACTGTGAGCCACACAGTCTCTGTCACAACTATTGAACTATAATACAAATGCAGCCATAGACAACCTGTAAGTGAGTAAATATGGCTGTGTTCCATGAAATGTTACATATTTTTTAAAGTTCAATGAACTGGATTTGGCCTATGGGCGATAGTTTACCAACCCCTACTCTAAACAAAGAGAAACCAAAATTCCAAATGTCACTTTCAGTCCAAAATACAACCCCATTCATTAGTGTTTTATATATTCAAGCTTAAAATGAATTTGAAAGTCTCATATTGAATTAAATTTAATATAACTTTTTAAATGCTTGCCATGTGGCAGGCACTGTGTTAAACTTACATACATCTGTCCTAAGAGCACCTCAACCAACACCTATTGAAATAAACATCATCATTGTCCCCACTGTTGGCTGAGAAAACTGAGACTTACAGAGGTTAAATGACTTACCTAACATCTCTGAGTTAACAAGTGATATTAGTCATATGACACAGACCTGGGGATCCTGAGGCCACCAAGCCCATGCTGTTAATCCCCTCTACAGTATCCTTTATGCCTTTACAGCATAAACTATTTAATATAAACTAATATAAATAAAAAATGAAAATAGAATAGAACTGGCATAATATATTCTAATGATAAACATACATTATGCATACTTTAGTCAGCAATCCATTTTTTTAGAAAAGCTTGGCTAATAAGGACTTAAAGAAGAAATAAAAATGAAGTTAGTGTTCAATCATCTAGAGTGAAGATGAGTAAGTAAAATTCATAGATAATCGCCAAGCTTCATTTAACTCCTTGTTTTTATTCTGTTATTTCTTCTATGTAATGTGATGATATAATACAAGCCTGGATCCAGTTATCTAGGGAATGGTTACTCAGGCCACAACTGAGGATCAAAGACTAAGTTCCCTATATTCCATTTAGAGAATCACCAGTAATGAGGCCAGCAACTTTCTTGGGGAACCTGCTGGGAACTATTGTTTCACAGAACAGATTTGTCCTTCCCTACACTCTCCCAATGCAGAGTAGAAGCAAGAATTTCCCATTGGGAGAAAACAGAGTTTGCGAATCATTAACCATCCCTTCTCCCTACCCTGCCCCTCATGAGGGAGAGAGTATTAGATTGTCCTGTTTTCCTCCTTCAGGATTGGGGGTGCTTGAACCATCCTTGCCATGTACCCCATGGGAGACTAATGATTGTTTCTTTTCTAAAAGAGGCAGAGTTGTTGAATCAGAGAGATGTCAGTGAGCTGGGGAAGGAGGAAAAAGACAGGGGAAAGATAGAAAGCAAAGAGAGGGAGGTCTGGGGCAGCCTGCACTCCACCATTTCCCATAGGTTGAGTAGACACTACAGAAGGTGATTGGGACTTAAGTCATCTTGCTGGTGGGATATTTTCTGGCCAAAAGGACCCCTGATGAAAGTGACTATAAGCTGTACTATCCATAGTGGAGGAAAGGGTTGCTAAACGGAAGAGGAAGAGACCAACTTCACCTGTGTCGAATAGCACAGAGGGGAAACACTATGTCAGGTCTTCGGAAGGAGTAACCCAAAACATCCTCAGGGGAGAAACAGCATTTGTATGTCTACTAAATTTAAATGTCCCAAAGTCAGCAATCTTATCTTCCTTGATCCCAGCAGCTCTGGATTAAGATCTGTACCCCCAACTCCCACCGCCACCCCACCAAACACACACACACACACACACACACACACACACACACACACACACGATCTGCCACACAGAGAATAAAAGCACCAAAAAGAGGACAGACTTGCAGCCAGTAAACCTTGATCTCTCAAGTGAATGTTGCCCTTCTTACATCACCTGCCATCAGAGCTTCTCCAGCAGGCTGGAGAGACAAAGGAGAAGAGTGAGGGGCTGGGGAGAGAGGAGAGCAAGACCCTTTTCTCACTTAAGTAGCTCAAGCCTTCAGCCTAGTCTTCAGTGAGAAGGGGGAGTTTTAACTGAAGATAGGGTTGCAATGCTAACTGCACTATACTTTTTTAATAACTAAAAATGTTAAAAAATGGACTTGGGCTGTTATACAGCAGGAAAGGAGTTGGGGAGGTCAACAGAGCACGGCTGTGGTAGTTACTGGAAAAACAAATCCATCCCACATTTGTACTTCAGTGATAGAGACACTTTAAAAAAAAACAAGCAAGTTACATTATTAATATGATATCCTTGGAAAACAAAGGTGATCAGAGAACAAGAATTCCTCATAAGGACAAACCTACAGAACTGGTTTTCTAGGAATGGTGATGAATTACAGCATTTCCATTCACTGTTTATATGCAGTCCTTTCAGGGACACGTGGCCCATATTTGTCAAATGACTAGGCAACATCATACCAAAAATGATGCAAGACTATAAGAGACAGCATAGGAGAGGTCAGCCTCCAAAAAGGAGCACTCTAAAGGCAGATCTGAGGGACCATACTGACAGATATTCAAAGATTACTAGGAAGTACGAGAGACAGAATGGAAGAGATGACAAGGACTATAGCTCAAAGCAGGAATCAACAACGAAAACCAGAAAATATACTCAAGAAAGAGAAAGAAGGGAAGAGATGAAGCATCATAAAGTGGATCCAAGTCTTTCTTGAACACCCACCCACACAACATGTAAACACCTGTCCAGCCCAAATGAAGGGGGACAGTCAGTGATTCAGGGCAGCTCAAGCTAACTAAGTGTGCAGAGGTTACCCTGATATCTTGGTGCCAATGGCAAGCACTGTGCATCATTCATCAGTTAATCCAATCCCAATGCAAAGAAATAAATTAGAATTTCCCTTACCAAAATTAATGTATCTTTTTCTTTGTTTTCTCTAGGACATAGAAAGTACATGTGCCTGATTGTGTTGTTTGAAAATTAAATGAGACAGTGTTTCTAACGTGCCTGGAAAGTATCTGGCATGAAATTATGTTGAATAAGTGCTTAAGTGCTAATTACTGTGAAGGATCAATTTTTTCATCTGGATGGTTCACAACTGCTATAGCTGTTGGGTAATTAATTGAGAGTTTAGTATAGAGACAGAAATCTAAATGCATATATGTGTAGTATAAATTGAGTCCAATTAGGATGCATCACAGAGTCATATCACTTAGCTGCCATTCTCAAAATAATTCATTATGAAATTCATTAAACAGGAACAGCAAACAGTACTGGGCTCTGAACATGGAGAGTGTCTTAGTTATTGTATCGTATTCCCAGCTGCACTCGACTCTTGGGACCTCACATCAGATGACATTTCTGCACCCAATATTCCATGCACTTTGTCAGATTAAGGAGTCATTTTTCAAGAATTTGGTAAAGGAGTAGAGGGAGCAAGGTGAATGTGATCAAGTTGTGAGTGGGAAAGTTTTCTTTTGAAAATGGTTGATTTGCCATGGGATGTATGTGGAATTCTGGGAGCAGCGTAGTTACATTAATCAGACAGTTATTAACCCAAACTACAAAGTGCATAGAGTTTAAAAAGTGCATTGCAAAGCTACAACAAACCAGAGGCTTTTTATTCTAGTGATTTAAAAAAGCTTTACATTTTTATTTCCAATTAACCTATCAATAGTCATGTCACTTAAATACTCCTAAGGAATATTATCTTCTCATTATTGCCAGAAAACATGCTGCCCAGTTTCATAGCCCAGCTGTTCTCATGCATGGATGGACAATCTGAATTAACTTGAACAGAAACAAGATTTTTAGACACTGGGCTACGTTCCTAGTTGTAAAATTTAAGTAATTAATATGTGACTTCAACTAGCAAAGGAAAGGAAAGTGAATAATGTTTATTTTGTGCAACAAAATGATAGGGATACAATGCTACTCTAACTTTCTGTTTACCCAGTGTTGGCATATCAATAGAAAAATTATTGTAGTCTACACATTCATTGCCAGTACAATTGAACACTGTGCCAATGAGTAAAAATCCTCTGGAGAGCTGTCTTAAAATTGAGCTATTACACAGAGACTGTTTTCATTACAAAGATAGTTGATCCCAGACATGAGTTTTTCTGCCTTGTGTATATACTCTTTGTGCAGGTTAAAATTGGGTGCAAGGACATCATTATTCTGTTGATCTGCAACTTTGACCCTGTAAAAATAACATTTATTCTAGAAGAAAGTAATTGATCAGGAAAGTTCAGACCCACAAAGTACTAACTAGACTTGTTCACAGTCACAGATATTCTCATTCCACCTTTCCTCAGGCCTTCTTTCTCATCTTATTCATGCTTGAGTGAACCTGGACTTTAAAGCTCCTTGTGACACATGATTATGTGTATTTTTAAACCATACTGCAAAGGTTAATAATAAATTACAAACATTATTTTCTTGATGATGTAGAAGGAAACTTTAACTCTGAATGAAGTAAAAACTTACTCATGTGCCTGTCTCTCCTCCTCATCAATCCTGGGTTTGGGAATTGGAGCCTGTGTCTCATCTGTTACCTTGTTACCTCACTTAGAAGCTGTGTGGCCTTTCACAAACCTCTCTTGCTCCCTGAAGCTCAGAGTCCTCACCTCAAAGTGAGGATAACAGAAACCAGAGATTAGAGAGTTAGGAAGATGGGCCCCTTGCCCTCAATTCTCCTGTGGGTGTTTTAGTGGGGGTGCTGTCAGCAACATCTCCTTTTATTTGCTTTACCTCAAAATGAAACAGTCAACCAGTCATTTTTTCTCTTGTTCTCTCTCCCCCTCTCCCTCCAGTCAGAACTGTGCTAGCAGCCACAAAGGATACTGTAAGGGTAAAAAATATAAAACTTGATCTCTGCCCTAAAGCTGTAGTATGGTAGGTATAATATAAGTCCCATATGAATTTATTTCCCAGTGCTTCTCACAGGACTCAAAATGTAAAAATTAATATGTCTGCTTTTAGCCAGTTAGGCCAGAAAAAGCATGTTTACTCCAAAAAGAAAAGAGATGCCTCCACCTCGTAGCTGGGTCCTCTTCAGCTGATTCCGGTTGAGCGTTGCTGTCTAAGCTTGCTTCTCACTTCAAGTAGAAGACTGTGTTGTTTTGATTTCACATACTTTTCACCTTCTTCATATTGTAACAGCTGTTAGGGACTTTCGTTAAGACTTTGTTCTCAGGAATTCAGGGTTAGCCTTGACCAAAATGAAGTAGATAGTATTTATTCACTTACTTAAGAAATGTTTATGAGGCTCTCACCCTGTGCTAGACACCTTCGCCAATGGTGGAAGAACGATAGTGAGCAAGGCACAGACTGCCCGCAGCATCCTGACCTCAAAGCCCTTCTCTCAAACCCCCACACACCCCCAACACCCCCCAAAGACAATCGCTCTTCCATTAATCATTTTTACTTTGCACAGTAATAAATTCTGTCCCCACTACAAACGACTTTTTATTATCTATTTTTAAGGCAATATATTTGTTAGCTACTGCTAGAGGGTACCATCCCTCTTTCTAGTTTATAACTTTGTAGGTGCAGAAAAGGTGGTGGGGAAAATAAACACAGAAGGCTGGAACAAGAGTCAGGGCTGCAATAAGTGTTATAAGACAAGCATAGTAAGGTGGAGTGACCCTGAGAGACGGGGGACAAGTTTTTCCCTGAAGTGACCAATGATTCTTCATGGAGGATTTGAGTGGAGCTTTCAAGAATGGACATGATTATAAGATGCACTTGGAAAAGTCGGGGAGAATGGCAAGAATCACTAGCATGAGCCAGGGCACAAGCAAAGCTGCAAGATGGGAGAACCCAGTGAAGAGTGAAGGGACGAGAAGCAAGTGACACTAAACCCTCAAGAATGGCAGGGATAAGCTGCAAGGTTGGGAGCAAGACCAGGACAATATTCACACTGTGTAAATGAGTTTGGATTCTGTTCAAGAAGCATGGAGGAGGAGAGTAGGTTTTTGAGGAGGAGAGAGACCAAGGGAGAGGTGAGCTTTAAAAGATGATTGTGGCAACCACATGGACTGAAAGAAAAAGGAGAAGAGAAGGCCGGTGAACAGCAAATGGAGGCAAGAGAAGTGGGAAATGATAGGCAGTTGCTGGAGACAGAGTGGGAGTAGAATTGAGGGGGCATGGGAGCTGACTATCATTTATCAGGGAGTTGCAAAAGCAACTCTGAAATCTTTAGGAATTTTTAATAAAAAATTTGACTCAGTAACTCTGGTGCCACTTGCTCTTTCTCTAATGATATCTTAAGAAGCTATATGTATAAAGATGAAATATGAAAACAAAGTTTTCTAAAAACATCTTCTTCAGTATGGGCAAGGTTGTCATCTCCTGATTTTTTGGTCTTTAAATTATTTCTTAAACTTTTTGTCTTAGTCTCTTCAGGCTGCTATAACAAACTATCACAGACTGGATATCTCACCAACAACAGAAACTTTTTTCTCATGGTTCTGAAGACTGAAGTCCAAAATCAAGGCACTGGAATATCATGTGTCTGATGAAGATCCACTTCTGGGTTCAGAGACTGTGTCTTCTCTCTGAGTCTCACATGATGGGAGAAGGGAGCTCTCTGGGCTCTCTGACGAGAGCACTAATCCTACTCACAGGCCTCTGCCCTTATGACCTAAGCACCTCCCAAAGACCCCACTTCCTAGTACCATCATTTTGGGGGGTTATAACCTCAACCAATGTGAACTTTAGAGCAACACAGCAACCTTCATTTATTGTACTTATTCATTATTTTTAAATCAATCCCCACCCCACACATATCCCACCCCAGTGTTGGTGTCTCTTTTGTCCCATCTTGTCTCCTAGAACCATGCTCTGCCCTATTCTGCATCCTGGGGACTCATCTGCATCACCCAAGTCCCCTGCCTTCTGGTTCCCTGTTGGATCTGGCAATGAGAAGCACTGGCCAGAGACTGGAGGGCAGGCAGAGAGAAAGCATATTCATTTTCTATTCCTACTGTAGCAAATCACCACATACTTGGTAGCTTAAAGCAACACAAACTTATTATCTTACAGTTCTGGAGGTCAGAATTCTGAATTGGTTTCCTGGGTTAAGATCAGGTTGTCCTATCAGCAGGGCTGGTTCCTGCTGGAGGATCTAGGGGAGAATCTACTTCCTTGCATTTTCTAGCTCCTGGAGCCAGCCGCTTTCCTCGGCAGGCATCCCCTTCCTCCCTCTTCCACGCCAGCAGCAGAGCGTCTTCTCTCATTTCCGACCTCTGCTTCTGCCCTTACATCTCTGTCTCTAACTTCAACCCTGTGATTACATTGGGTCTACTCAGATAATGCAGGATAATCTTCTCATCTCAAGATTCCTTAACTTAATCACATCTTTAGTATCCCTTCTGCCCTATAAGGTATCATATTCCAACATTCCAGGAACTAGAACTGGGTGTCTTTTGTGGGGACATTATTCTGTCTGCTGTAGAGAGTTTGGGGTACTTCTTACCCTCTGTGCTGGAGGCCTGGCTCCTACCTCCACAACTGCAGCTTCACTCAGGCAGCCCCTATTCCACGGTTCCGGCTCTCACTAGACACCTGTGACTTTCTTTCCTCCCCAGGGTCTTCCAGGCCCTTCCAGGGTCTACCATTACAAGTGGTAACAGCACATACCAAGCATATCCTTCTGTGTTCAGCTGCCCTCTCTGGTTGTCTTAAGCCTGCCCACACCTCTGAAACAGTCCCATCATCAAATATCTTCTAAACTGCAGCTGACTGGTACCCCAGCCACCTGTTTGGCATCCCTTTTCACACTCTAATTCACACTGTTAACATGTCAGTTCCAGAACGGGCACACACACAAAGTAAATGTAAATGGGACATGCAAGTAGGTCGGCTTCAGGAGAAGAAGGAATCGTTATCCCGTGCCAGTATCATACAAAGCCTAATGCTTGCATGTGGAAAATAAGTGCATCTGATTAGATAAGCATACAGAACAATAATCTGTTTCCCCTCAATTACATCCAGGGAAGGGAAATAGTCTACACAGAATTCACAATAGGAAGTTTTCTCTTTGATTTCCTTTTGTTTATTTTTCAATCAACATGAGAAATAGACTTCATGACCTAGCATAAATGATTTCTGAGCAAATGGATGAGCCACTAGCAGAGCAGCCAATGATAGCTTTCTATCTTTGCTCATGTGGATAAAATTTAAGATAGTTCCCTAGTCTCCTCTTGCCTAAGTGGTCAAACTGGAATATGGAAATGGAATCAAAGTGTTTTTCCCTTCTACAAAATATTTTGCTTCAACCAGCTCATCTTTAAAATCTATCTATGCATTTATGTCTGTAGCCAAACTCGTAGTCATCCTTCTGTCTCAGTTTAGGGCATAGGTGGCAATCATAAGGCCTGTGGGCCAAATCTGGTCCTCCACCTTGCTTTATCTGGCCCAGCACCTTGTTTCTACCCAGCAGCAGTGCCGAACTCTCACTTAACTGTGAAGGAGCAGTTACATTTATACAGTTCTAAAATTATATTTGGCCCTTTGGAGGCAACTGCAAGGCTGACGTGGCACCAGGTAAAAATGAGTTTGACACCCCCGGTTTAGGGTTTGGATTATCTGCCCAGCATTCAGTAGGATTCTTTTTTTAAAACTACTTATCTCAAATCAGAAAGTAAAAACAGCATTAACATTCTATAAAATTCCTAAAAGGCAGTATTACCAAACCAACATGATTTTTTTTATTAAACTCAGTGATATTTTTAGGAAAAGCATTTGCTTTATTTCTCATTAAATATCCTCAGTAGATCAGCTCAGACATTAGTATCTCAGTATCTCTCCTACATTCATGATGAAAAGCTTACCAATGTTGTATTTTTCTCTCTTCTACCATTATAATGATGATGATAACTACAATTAATAATAAAAGATTATACTTGTATAGTTTAGAATATACAAGGTACTTACCTACACTTTATATTACTTGATCATAGTTAAACCTGGTTGACATATATCATGAAACCAAATGTAAAACTTTTTACAGACCTTGATTAAATTTGGTTTAAACATAAGGAACATAGACTTCTGGCCAAGATGGAGGCATAGGTAGATATACTGTGCCTCCTTGCACAACCAAAAGGACAACAACAATATTAAAAACAAATTTAAAAACAAACAAACAAAAAAACAATGAGAACTGCCAGAAAATCGAACTGTATGGAAGTCCGACAACCAAGGAGTTAAAAAAGAAATGTTCATGCAGACCGATAGCAGGCATGAAGACAGGCAGCCAGGACAGAAAGGACTCACAACAAGGCAGCAGCTTGCAGACCAGATGAAGTGGTGGCTAGCACAGCAGGCAGCCCCACATTTGCATGCAGATAAACCAGGAAGAACAACTGGGGAGTGAGACTGACTATGCAACCCAGGGTTCAAGCACAGGGAAACAAAGCCTCAAACCTCTGACTGAAAAAAAACTGTGGGGGTTGAGGCAATGGGAAAAACTCACAGCCTCACAGGAGAGGTCATTGCAGAGTTACTCAGGGTCCTGGAATGTACAAAAACCCACCCACCCAGGAGTCAGCACCAGAAGACCCCAATTTGCTTGTGGGTAGCAGAGGAAGTGACTGAAAGCCTGCCAAGAGCCCAGCAAGCAGCATTGTTCCCTTTTAAACCCCTCCCCCACATACAGCACCACAGTGCAGTGAAGTAGGTTGCCCTAACCTAGGGAATACCTAGGGCTCTGCCCCTTACTAAATAACAGGTGCGCCAAGACAAAAAAAAAAAAAAAAAATGGCCTAAATGAAAGGACAGATCAAAGCTCCAGAAAACATACAACTAAGCAATGAAGAGATAGCCAACCTACCAGATGCAGAGTTCAAAACACTGATAATCAGGTTGCTCACAGATATGGTTGAGTATAGTCACAAAATAGAGGAAAGAGTGAAGGCTATAAAAAGTGAATTGAAGGAAGATGTACAGGGAACCAATGGTGATGGGAAGGAAACCAGGACTCAAATCAACGGTTTAGAGCAAAAGGAAAAAAATAAACATTCAACCAGAATAGAATGAAGAAACAAGAATTCAAAAAATGAGGAGAGGCTTAGGAACCTCTGGGAAAACTTTAAACATTCCAACATCCAAATCATAGGGGTGCCAGAGGGAGGAGAGGAAGAGCAAGAAATTGAAAACTTATTTGAAAACATAATGAAGGAGAACTTCCTTAATCTGGCAAAGGAAATAGACTTCCAGGAAGTCCAGGAAGCTCAGAGAGGAGTCCCAAAGAAGCTGGACCCAAGGAAGCACACACCAAGGCACATCATAATTACATTACCCAAGATGAAAGATGAGGAGAGAATCATAAAAGTGGCAAGAGAAAAGAAGACAGTTACCTACAAAGGAGTTCCCATAAGACTGTCAGATGATTTCTCAAAAGAAACCTTGCAGGCAAGAAGGGACTAGAAAGAAGTACTCGAAGTTATGAAAGGCAAGCACCTACATCTAAGATTACTCTATTCAGCAAAGCTATCATCTCAAATGGAAGGGCAGATCAAGTGCTTCTCAGATAAGGTCAAGTTAAAGAAGTTCATCATCACCAACCCATTATTATATGAAATGTAAAAGGGACTTATCTAAGGAAAAGATAAAAAATTATGAACAGTAAAACAAACTCACAAGTATCAACAACCACATCTAAAATTAAATAAATAAATAAATAAATAAATAAATAAAATAAGCAAATAATAGAACAGGAAGAGACTCACAGAAAGAGAGATCACATGGAGGGTTATCAGTGGGGAGGATGAGGGAGGAGAATGGAAGAAAAGGTACAGGGAATAAGAAGCATAAATAGTAGGTACAAAACAGACAGGGGGAGGTTAAGGCTAGCATAGGAAATGTTGTATAGCATAGGAAATGTTGAAGCCAAAAAACTTATACGTACAACCAATGGACACGAACTAAGGCAGGGGTAGATTGTGGGTGGGGGCAGTGCAGTACAGGGCAGAGGGAATAAAGGGGGAGAAATGGCACAACTGTAATAGCATAATCAATAAAAATATATTTTAAAAATAAAAAACATAAGGATCATAGAGTAAAAAAAAGCTTCTGAAAAATTTCATCCATTCATTGAGCAAATATGTATGGGTGTTCGGTCATGTGGCTGAGTCTCTGCTCTTGGAGAGCACACAGGGTGGTGACAGACAAAGGTCAACACTGTTAAAGAAATGCTGAGGAAAAGCACCCAACCCAGACTGGAGGGATCATGGAAGGCTTCCCAGGTCACACCTGGGTTTTGTCCTAAGAGATGAGTAAGATTCATCTGTTTGAAGGGAGGAGTGCAGTTTCTCAACAAAAAGGAACAGTATGCACAAAGACACAGAAAGAGAAATGCTTTAAAAAGGTAGGAAGAAATCACCCAAAGAGCATACACAGAGCAGGGGAGGGGAGGCTTGAAGAATGCAACATCCGCACCAATTAAAAGCCCTAAAGGAGTAAGGAGATTTAGAAAGAAGCAACCTAATAAAATTCTCTGTATGAGACAAGTGTTAGTTGGTATTTGACAAGGAAAAAAGAAAGGTTTGGTGAGAAAGACACCAAATTGTAGTTTAGAGTTGACTTCCATAACTAAGCAAAGCATCATCTTTAAATTTCACATATATTTCCATGTTTTGATTTAGAGAGTTTTAAAAGTAAGAATAAAAAGTGGAGGTTCCTGAACAGAGCGCTCTCCCCAAATCTCCACCACAGCTGACCCCCTGATTTGAATGACCAGCCAAGGCACCACCTCCACCACGGGGTAGTTGCTGAAGTCAAAGACTGACAATTTTTTTCATCTGTGACTGAATCTTTTCTAAAGGGTTAATTCAGAAACAACAAAAACATGGGATAGGGTATACTACCCACATCAAGTAATAGCAGCCTCTAACATCACATACCCCTGTTCCCCTCACCTTCATGATGCTTCTCAGCAGGTTTGTGCTCAGACACAACCTTGACTAAGGGCTCTTCTATAAATCCATGAGGACTATTTCACACTTCTGGTTTGATGATATTTCTTGAGAGATGTTGGGAAGCTTTCATTTTAAGTGATTACTGTCTAGAATATAGTATAAAGAGTCTCAGACAGTTTTCAACATGTAAATTGAGGCAAATAAAATTCAGAGAATTTTGTTGTTGTCAAAATGTGTTTCAGTTAACAACTGGGTTAGTTTTCTCTCTGGAAAAATCTGACAACCCGTTGGGTGCCAATGCTTTGCTGAAGCAATCCTGCAACACCGTTTAGAACAACTGCCAGGTCCTATGACAAGCCGTGGGATCCCATCTAATCAATCACAAATCTCACGGAAGAAGTGGGAAGTAAACTGAAACAGTGTAACCCAAAAAAATATTTTTACTGTAATAATTACTAAATAATATCTTAGAAAGGTTAATTGTGAAAACAGCCACTATATATTAAAGGTACCACCATCAAACTTGAAAATTGGCCTGTCTTTGTCCCGCGAGGCCCAGTGAGTGTCCTGTTGTCAGGGTCCTCAGTGACAGTGTCTGCCCAGGCAGTGGTGAAGACTCTAATTCTGACTTTTTTTTTTTTACTGATACTTTGTAATTTCATTCAGACTCAGCATCCATAGCTGTTTCTCTCAACCCTTCAGCACGAGTTTTCCACAGCTTTACCTGTCTCTAACAATTTTTGTAGGTCACCATTACTGAAACCTCATTTGGTCTCCTGCGAGCACTACTGAAATTGTTACAGTTTGGCTGGCAGTGTTTAAGGCAATGTTTCAGGAAAGGTTAAGGTATGCTGAGGTACACTTAAGCTGAACTTACTGTGCAGTGAGAACAAAGACTGCTATTGTTATTGAAAAGCAAACCTAACATTCATTTACTCGACAGTAATGAACCAAGATCTGGCTTGTCAGGAACTGTGACAGGTATAGATGACACAAAGACAATAGGTATGTTCTGTTGAGGTCTAAAGTCAGCAGGGGAAACCAGATTGTAAGTGGAAAATTCTGATGGAGCTAACCTGTGACCTCAGATCATTAGCCACAAAAATGGCCCACAGCCAGGCCTTTCATAAAATAAGGAATGGAGATATCCATTGTTTATTGCATAAAACCCTAAGGAGTTCAATTTCTCACACTTAATTATAATCTAGGATCATTTCAGTGGCATAACAATGTGAAATGGGTTCTTAGGGGTGCAGCAGTAGTTTGAGGGCAATTAACTGACTGCACTCGGGAGATCGTGTTTATAGAGACATCCAAGCAAGCCCTGAGCGTGACTCAGGGCTGAAGTAAATCCAGGATTAATCTAGTTCTTCTAAAGATTTCATTGAGCCAAACCAAATACTTTCTTTATGACTTTGCTATAAAAATGTATACAGTACAGAGTTTACATTTTTTCCCTTACAACTTGAACTATTAACCACTTAAGAAATATTGAAACTTTTACCTTTCCTTCCATTGGCCTTCCAATATAAAGAAAAAAAAAGTCTTACCTGCAGAACCCCAAGCAAGTTCAAGGATTTGATAACAGTTTTGTGAAGGAAAGCTCTGCCATGATGTGTTGTGGAACTTGTTTGGCTGTGCCAGGCGGTCTTACCTCACTTGCCTTGCCCCTGAGACATTGCTGTAAGGTTATTAGTTGCCCCAAGGGACCACAGGTAAAAGTGTTTCTTCCATTTTTTAAAAAATGCCTGGAATTTATCTTAACTCCTTCAGTTAGCTTCCTATATTTGACATCTTCTTGACCCACACAAAGCAACACATACGTCCTTCAACTACATCTATGTGATTTGGGTCTCTCTCTTTCTCCCAGTACCTCCTCCCCTCCCCTCCTCCTCTCCTCCCCTCCCCTCCCTTCTCCTCCTTCCCTCCCCCCTTCTTCCCTCTTCTCTCCCCTCCTCCTTCTCTTCTTCCTCCTTCTCCTCCTCCTTATCTTCTCCCCATGTCCCCCCCACCTCAATTCTAACTAGAACTTGATGTTCTAAAATTCTCTGAGAACAAGTGGAGGAGGTCTTTAAAGTTTCATTTTAGTAATGTAGCTCAGTTGAATATAGCTCCATGGTAGAAAGAAGATGGGATAAAAAAAACTACATCTGAGTCACAACCAGCCTTTTTCACAATCCATGAAAAGAAAATTTCCATTGGTTTTACCAAATTAATTCCCCCATTTGAGTCACATGTGATGTAGGAAAGCAACACCCTTCACCTGGCTGCCCCATGGCAGCTGCAGTGAAGTCAGATGAGGTAGGAAGGTAATGGGAAAACCTCTTCTCCCACCGACAGATCCTTCTCCTTATACATCAGAATACTAAGAGGATGAAAGGGAAAAGAATCCCATCCCAAATTTGTTTTAGGAGTTTCATTTCCAATGACTCTGCAAAACATTGATATTAGAATGAAAATGAAAATCAAGCCTTTTTACAATATACACCATTTTTACAAGGAGAGACAGGAGTCTTAAGGCTGGTCCTGCGCTGAGTTTATTACTATATGGGTCCAAATGAGTTGGCCCATTTCTTCAGTATGCCCAGAACACCTTGCGAAGTTCAGACTCTTTAACAGCGGCAGCATTTCCATCTCATTACTTGATCATCACCGCCTCCCCACCCCCAAAAAACTTATTTTTCTGAATTTAATAAGATCTTGAACTATTCCCAAACTCCCCTTGTTCCCAATGAGGCAGGAAATCAGCAGACTACCTGTCCTGGCACCCTGTAATGGGGAGGGGGCTTGCAAGTGATTAAAAGTCTTAGACAAGCATCTAAGGACCCTCAATTTAACCAGCATCAGAGTTGTTCTCTTCTTCCTCTGAAGGGACCCTTCAAGGAAAGCTGAAACTATACCATCTGCCAAGCCAAGAAGTCAGCTCAGGCTCCTTGGAACTGTAAAAAATAACATCCCCAACTCCTTCTAGGGCCCCAACCCTGAAACTCCCACACAGGCAATGTCAGACCAGCCCCTGTGCGTCTTTTGGACCTCACTGCTTCTCAGCCTTCCACATGGTCTTCCAAACCACCACTCACTCTGCCATGCTAATATTTTCTCCCTTAATTCTCATGAGATCTTAGTAGGGAAAATAAACATACAAGAGAATGAAAACAAATTCCTAAGTCTTGCCATACTAAAGTATGTGACCAGAGTGCAAATGATGTGACTATTGCTATCATATCACGAGATTCCTTTCGCCTTCCACATGGTTCTTTTAGAAAACTCAGTCTTGAGACAGAAGTGTCCTCAGGTATAGTACTTGTCATGGTTTGATTTTTGGTTGAAATTGCCTGTAACCCCTTGTCCCATGGTTCTTGAGAGGAGCCTTGTGGAAATGTTTTATGCATTGGCACATATGTATGGTGCAAGATACATAGTTAAATGCAACCCAATCCCTACTTCATTTACTTCATTTGCCCCATTATGTCCTTCCCCGCAGCCTTTCAATTTCTCATTTGAATACACAATGTGATAACCTCACAACTTCAGCTCCCTTCTTCAGTCTCCTGCTTTCTCTCAGGGAGGTTTCTGTTTTTATATATATGTTTTATTGATTATGCTATTACAGTTGTCCCATTTTTTCCCCTTTGTCCCTCTCTGCCTCGTACCTCCATTCCCTCCAGCAATCCTGCCCTTAGTTCATGTCCATGGGTCATGCATATAAGTTCTTTGGCATTTCCATTTCCTATACTATTAATATCCCCCTGTCTATTTTGTACCTACCAATTATGCATCTCAATCCCTCCATTTTTCCCACATTTTCCCCCTTCCCTCTCCCAACTCATAACCCTCCAAATGATCTCCATATCTATGATTCTGTTCCTGTTCTAGTTGTTTGCTTAGTTTGTGTTTTAGATTCAGTTATTAATAGTTGTGAATTTATTGGCACTTTAATGTTCATAGTTTTTATCTTTTTCTTAAATAAGTCCCTTTAACATTTCATGTAATAATGGCTTGGTGAGGATGAACTGCTTTAGGTTTACATTGTCTGGGAAGCACTTTATGTGCCTTTCAATTCTAAATGATAGCTTTGTTGGATAGAGTAATCTAGGTTGTAGGTCCTTGCTTTTCATCACTTTGAATACTTCTTGCCAGTCCCTTTTTACCTGCAAAGTTTCTTTTGAGAAATCAGCTGACAGTCTTATGGGAACTCCTTTGTAGATAACTATCTGCTTTTCTCTTGCTGCTTTTAAGATTCTCTCTTTATCTTTAACTTTGGCATTTTAATTATGATGTGTCTTGGTATGGTCCTCTTTGTGTCCAACTTGTTTGAGACTCTCTGTGCTTCCTGGACTTGTATGTCTATTTCCTTTGCCAAATTAAGAATTTTTTTTTATTATTTGTTTATGTAAGTTTTTGATCTCTTGCTTTTTCTCTTCTCCTTCTGGCATCCCTGTGATTTGGGTGTTGGTACATTTTGAGATGTCTCAGAGGCTCCTTATACTATCCTCATTTTTCTGAATTCCTTTCTCTTCTTGCTGTTCTGGCTGAATGCTTATTTCTTCCTATAATCCAAATTGTTGATTTGAATCCCAGCTTCATCCTCTCCACTGTTGGTTCCCTGTAGATTTTTCTTTATTTCACTTAGTGTTACCTTCACTTCTTTCTGGGTCTTTTTTATTTTGTTGCTGTGTTCAGTGAGTTCTTTGAGCATCCTGATCACCAGTGCTTTGAGCTCTGCATCTGATAGCTTGGTTATCTCTATTCTGTTTAGTTCTTTTTCTGGGATTTTCTTCTGTTCTTTCATTTGGGCCTATTTCTTTGTCTCCTCAATTTGGCAACCTCCCTGTATTTGTTTCTGTGTATTAGGTAGAGCTGCTTCAGCTCCCTGCCTTAGTAGCATGGCCTATTGTAGAAAAGGCACCTGTAAATTGTGTGGGGTGGAGCCTTAGGTAATCACCAAGGTGGGGCAACCTGTTTCAATGCTTTGTGGCTCTGTGTGGGGGGAGTGTTTGGAGAGGGGACAATGCCACTGCCTGGCTTCTGGAGGTTTGCCCAGCACTCACCCTGTACAACTGGCACCCTTCCAGCTGTTGACTGGTGCTGAATGAGGGGGTGGGTCTGCATATGTTTTAAGTCCATGCAGGCCCTTTAAGTGGACTCTCCTGAAAATCCAGCAGTTTCTTCTGCTGCCCCAACCCCCACTGGTTTTTATAGCCAGAAGTTATGAGGATTTATCTTCCTGGCACTGGAATCCTGGGCTGTGAGGTCTGGCCAGGGGCTGGGATTGCTCACTCCTGAGGTACCTCTCCTGGTTTTTATCCACCACTCATGAATGTGGGACCGTCCATTCCTCCACCACCATCTCTCCATGCTGCATCTCCACATCTCCACCCCAATTACCTGTCTGGATGAATGGCTTCTTTAAATCCTTGGTGGCTGGACTTTCATACAGCTTGATTTTCTAATGGTTCTGGGTGTTATTTGTTTTGAGATCTAGTCCTGATCTCTTTCTGTGGCTGTGCAAGGAGATGAATTATGTTTACCTACTCCTCTGTCTTGACCAGAAATCCTCTCAGGGAGATTTCACTTTGCTTCCCTGATCAGGTTACTCACTGTTGAAAATTTTCAGTGCCTGTTTGTTGCCTTTAAAATAAAGCCCAAACTCCTGAGTGGCAGAATAAACTAATAGTTCTTTGCCAAATATACCATGTTATCAAATCTCAGGGTCTTTGCATGGGCTGCTCTCTCTACCTAGAATACAGTTCCTTCTCCTTCACCTGGGAACTCCTACTGATATTTCAAAACTTGGTTGAGATGTCACCATTTCCAGGAAGCTCTCCCTGACTACCAGCCCCATCCATTCTGTTTGTGTCCCTCCTTTCTGTTCCATTAGCATTTCACTAATACCTCTGTCATAGCAAAGATATATTGAATAATAATTATCTTACCCACTTTCTCTCCAACTAGACTGAGGACTCATATGTAGATAGAAACTATACCATTTATTACTATCTTTATCTTATCTCTCCAGTAGACTGTCTAGCACATAATAAGTACTCAGAAATTTTTTGATAAGTGAAAAAGCTCAAAGTCTAGGAATCAAGACAGAGAATTATAACTCTGTATGAGGTATAAGAAATAGCCATGTGAGGTGTCATGATGATGATTGGGCACTTCTACTTTAGAAGAAGACAAGGCCTAGGAAGGTATCCCACAGAAGAAGATGCTTGGGCTGGCCTTGCACCAGGCCACGGGGGAGGACAAGGCAAAGAGAATGGTAGCATGTGGAAGGCCCTAAAGGCCTCAGTTGACATGATGCATTTGGGAAGATTTCCCTTAGAAGAGTGACTGGTGACAATGAGAAGATATTGGTGATAGGGTAATAAGAGATTATTGGAATAATCCCATTAAAGGCCTGAACTGAGCTAGTTAGCAATAGAATAAAATTTGAGAACAGAGACAGATGCAGAGAAGTTGAGGCAATAAGGAGCCCAGCATGGCCCCCAGGTTTCTGGCTTGAGTGATTGGTGGTCGTATGAACCAGCCTCAGAAATTAAGAAGAAAAGCTGCTTTTGGAGAAAGATGGGAAGCCCAGTCTGCTGGTGTTGAGTTGGAGGTGCCTGTTGGACACCAAGTGAAGATGTTTAGTAATCAATTGGGTATGTGAGTCAAGTTCAGAAGAGAGTCTAGCTAAGAATGAAGATTTGCTGTTATAATTTCACTGGAACTTTTGTTTTACTTCTATAATTTGATTCAGTGCCATGAGGTTTCAGTCATGGGTGGGAACTGCTGGGAGGAAGGTAATTGGTCCCATCTACCTCTGGCTGGGACATGTAGCTACTAGCAAGCTACTTGACTTTAGGCTGTGCATGTTGACTTATGGGAAAGGAGGCCAGAAAAAAAAAAATCTTGCAAACATTGGCCCTAAACCAAATTAATTTAGTCCTGTCTTTTGCGATTCTTCTGTGGAATGTGAAAGTCTTACCATTGAGGCCAACCTCTTTCATTGCCCCAAAACCACAGTTCCAAAGACCACCAAGCACTACATAAAGGGGGAAGTCCTCTCTTCCTTGTATCGGAATCCTTACCCCTGGAGAATCGTCTTCAGGTAAAGATGTTACTTCCTTGCTGCAACAAACAGATGCTTGTTCTTCCCCACCGCACTGTTTGGGTGGAATAGTATTATTTTAGAACCCTCTTGCCATTGTGATGGCAACGTTTTGTTCCTCTTTTTGCCCAGCCCACAGGACCCACCTTGATAATGCTCTCCTATAGAGACTTTATTCGTAATCTGTCTGCATTGTGGAGTTTCGACTGAGAAATGCTTTGTTTCAGGGTCCAAATTAAAACAGCATTTTTGCAAAGTAACTCATTGTGCTTTTCTGGGCTAATTTGTCTGAAGTGACTTGCACTGAAATGAAACATTTTAATTCAAAGTTTCCTGATGATAATGGCACTGTGGGAGTCACATGATGTGCTCTTGGTTGAACCTATTTTATTCCGAATATCTACTCACAAAGTCTTAGATGGGAACTGCTTATGGAACCCAGGCATTTCTGACAAATCAAAAGTAAGTGGTGTTTCACCAAACAGCCCTGGCAACCAGGTATGAGCATGGCAAAGATTTAGCAAGGGCACTAGTCACTTGTGGAGAATGGAGGATCTTATTTCTAGTTTAAAGGACTATGATAAAAAACTCATCATCAAACTTGAATATCAACAAACCACTATTTACAAAGAAGGCAATATCACAATAGCACCCAGGGAAATTTAAATGATGCATAATAAGAATTTGTAGAAAAGCCCAAAACCCATTTATTCCATCTAACCTGCTGAATTAGATGCTGCACTGAGCCCAAAGCTGGCACTGTGTTCAATGAAAAGGCCTTGAAATATTTACTTCTTGTTTCAAAGCACAGCTACTGGGTTATTTTGAAGAGTGATATCAAAACTATTTCCTATTTTTTTTAAATGCTAAATAGTTTACCCATAGTCCCTGCCATACAGGTTGAATATAAGTGACATATCACCACAACCTCTGTGGCCTGATATGCTAGTTTCTATAAAGGTAAATTAAGTTTGGTGCTCAGATCCAGGATGTAGCCAGGACTAGCTTCTTATAAGAAGCAGCAGGCAGCAACCAAATCATTTAATTGTTCTCAGGTAACTGGTAATCTACGATCCTTATCTGTTGAAAATGCAACTTGAGTAGAACCATCTGTGGGTGACTTAATGTTTCTTTAATTAACAGGTAGGAGATCAAATCATTGAAATCAATGGGGAGAGCACGAGGGATATGACCCATGCCAGAGCAATAGAACTCATCAAGTCTGGAGGAAGAAGAGTGAGGCTGCTGCTGAAGCGCGGAACAGGGCAGGTCCCAGAGTATGGTGCGTTTCATGTTTTGGTTCACCCTTTCTCTGCTTCTTCCATGTACTGTAAATGCCAATGCTTATTTATAAGACTATGTCAGTTCTCTGATGCTACCTAAATATATATTTAGCTATCAATAGATATCTAGACATGTATGTGCACTTGAGCACAAAATATATGTATGTGTGAGCTCTTTCTTTTGCTCCCTTAGTTAAATGATGTTTCAAATAACAAATGTAGGACCTTTCAGGGCATCTCTGAGTGTGCTGGGAGGTCCAGCCATCACTATGATATTAGAACTTCCGTAATTTGAACAATAGTCTTCTGTTCATTTCAGTCCGCAGTAATTTATCAATTATTTTCTAAAATTGCTTGTGCATCACACTGTACCCACAGGACATGTAATTGGGGACAGAGAACAGGCAAGAACAAATCTTCAGGGTGTGAAGATGAAAATGTAAGCTTCAGTTCATGCTGTGACTACATTTCCTTGGCATTTAGTGATGTTAAAAAAAAATTCACACTTATGTTGTGTATCTACATGTTTTTCAAGAAGGTTTTAAAGTGTATTTTAATTCATAGATTTACTTCAAAAGTCTTTAATGGTGTTATTTCCCAGAAGCCCATTTAAGGCACCACTGACAGCATTACTAAGGAACTGCTGGGTGGTGGTTACATAACCTGAACTATACTTTAATTAATCCTGAGAGTGACAGACAGACAGGTATCAGGGAAGAGCAGTGCAGAAAATGCTCACCCAGATCACAGAAATGGGATGCAACTGCTGACCTGCGTAAGTAGTTCGAATTGTTGACCTAGATAAATTGACTCCCACTTTCATTCCTCCATCCCTCCCTCCCCCTCAAAAAAAATGTTCTAAATAGTACTTTCCCCTCTCAGATTATCTTTTTTGCCTGTTAGCTAATAATTGACTCACCTATTTAGCAGGACAGTATAGTCCTGAGTTGAATTGAAGTATCTGAATTCAAAAGCCCTTAAATGCTTTGTTTCCAGGTCCTTGAACACACTCTAGAGCCTATTAAAAGGGCTGGCAAGCCCTCACTTTAAGAGTCAGAAAGGATTCAGAAGTTTCTGTAGGGCTGGCTCTGTGCCCAAGGAAATATTTCCTCCCAAGTTCCCACTGTTAATGTTTGGAGCTAATAAAATATTTTTAGATATTAATGTCAGCAATCAGCACAGGTCTGATCCTGTTCAGTGACACTGACATTAATCCCTTAATGAAAGAATCTGAACACTCAGAATAGAATGACTTTTACACCCTAAAGTATGACGTAATTCAGTAATATCCAACTGACCTGTGAGATTCTATCACTTCCAAAAAATACCTCATTTTAAAGGTATGTTTCACTCCATGGGAAGACCTATTACCTATAACAAGGGATTTTCATAGAGTCAGTATTGTTCTTATTTTTCCAACTGGTTAATCTTTAAAAAATTAATCTGAACAACACAGCTATCCTGAGCTTTCTTTTCTTTTGTAGAAGAATGATTTGGTCCCTACTTTGAGGGCCCACCATGCCAGCTGCTTGTCTGCAGTGATCAGTTAGGACAGTACTACTGAGCGAGCTGTGACATAAACTGAAATACATAAGCATGAAGTTGCCTCAAGGCATCTTTTAAACAAGTCAAAAATTCAAGATCATGTCAGCATTATCCCATTACCTTTTAATGTTATCCAAAAATATCTAATGAAGGTTAAATTCTAAAATTAACCAACACAGAGAGTTTGTTAAATATCTAGTCACACTTTTGAAGACCAAAACTCTAGCAGTATTGCAGAGTTTCATCTAAATATATTTGAAAATGTAACATTAAATCACACTTGCTGGTAATGTGAGCGCTCAGCAGCTACTCTCGATGTTAAATTGACATTGACTTTGACTGTAAAATAACTTTAGCAATTATGTCACAAAAGATCAAATTTAGTAGAGCAATTTCCTTTAAGGAAGTGAAAGAATAATCATAAACTAAGTAAATATCAGCTCTTCAGGAAACTCTTAAGCTGAAAGATGTGTGGTTATGCATGAGAAGCCAAGAAGGTTACCAGATCAGCTTGTGAGGGAAGTGCTTCAGAGGCCCCCAAGACCAGTTCACACTCAGGTTTGCCGGAAGGACTCCTGAGACTCAGGGTATAGTTGCACTCAGAACAAGATTTATTAGTGATTTAGTAAGGATGCACAGTTCGATCACAGGGGGCAGAAAACACAAGCAGACTCTGGAGGAATCCACGTGCAGCCTTCCTTATTTCCTCTCTCCCTTTCTTTCTCCCTCTCTCCCTCTCTCTCCTTCCCTTTCCCCCCTCTCCCACGAGGGGTCACCAGAGAGCACACTTCTCCCAGCAACAAAAAAGCAACAACATGTGTGATGTTGCTGCCCAGGGAAGTTCACCAAAGACTCTGTGCCCAAGGTTTGTTGTACCAGAGGCTGATCACGCAGGCACTCTCTGCCTAGCATGTACCAAAATCCCAGTCTCCCCTAAGGAAAGCAGGTGTTCAGCATAAACCACATTGTTTGTACAAACGGCTGAGGCAGAGGGACATGTCCTTATAAATTAGGGAAAGGTTTCTATTCCTGTAGAGGACAATTTAGCAGTCACAGGCCCAGATGCCAGCAAAAACCAACGTGACAAGCAAGGCTTTGTAGGGACAGCTGACACAAGCCTGCTGTGTGAATTCTTCCCTGCACCAGGAGCAAGCTAAAGAGGTGGCCCCGTTCATGGGCCACACAAGCGACCCAATGTAAAAGGAGTGCCCCCAGCTAAAGAGCGTTATAGTTCTTCCAGCATCAGCTAAACAGACCATATCATGAAACAGAATTATTGTCCAAGATAAACTAAAGCATATTTTAATAAAATTGGCAATTGGTGAGGGAAGGGAAAAAATAAAATAACAGCAACAAGAACAAAAAAAATATGCTCGAGTTTACCAGAAGGTATAACCAAGAATATAATTCACTTTGTCCATATGCACCCTAATCACTGGAAAACTGATTTGACTTTTCTGTTGATTGTGAATTTAATCCTGTGTTTGTTTTCTTTGTTTGCCTTCTAAGATCCCAAACTTGACATAAAATCCATCCTTAAAAGATTGTTAAAGGAGGTTATCAGAATCCACAGGAGACATAACTTATTGGGGAACTGTTCAGACTTAACCCAGCCTGGAGAGCAAACTTTGAAGGCGAGGAGACTGAAAAACAACAGTCTATGCAAGGATTTTTGTTGGCGTCCACCCTCCTCCCCCTCCAATACCAACAGAATTCAGAACAACTCTGAAGCAAGACCCTTATCTGGACTTTGGTCCGCACCAAGGAAAAGCCATTTCAGTCAAGAGAAATACAAAATTCTTACACTGCGTTCCTAAGGCAATCTGTGACTGAGAGATAAGTGCAGGGACAATTGCAAGGAAAAAAAATGCCATGGGTAACCTGTCAGATTGTTGACTAAACAAAATCAGTGTGAATCCAAGTGAGCCAAGGAGAGAAATAAGTACGCTGCAAATGTGCCATCCATAATTACCGCAAGACTAATCATCAGGTGACACCTCAGCCAACTCATAGGCATGAATCAACGAATGCAGTGGCAAGAGTCGGGCTGCATAGTGAGGCTACTGAGCAGGCAAGGGGAGTTGGAAAATTATAAGGGCTTTGAAGGAGAAGTTGCTTTTACAGTTAAGTCCTTGAAAGAGTAGCTCAGGAGAGAGACACTTCAACTCTATTCCTCAGGATAAGAATTTGTTGATTATAAACTCAACAGAGAGCGTGAGTTCCCCCTCCCCTGACCCACATCTCAACCACTGGCAGGAATAAGGAACCTTCCTTCACTCCACCACACTGAGAAAAAAAAATCAAAAGATGCCACGTCAAAAGGAGTGCTCTCCTTATCACTGGGGGTTGCTATTTGAATTACATCTAAAAAGGTTCAGAGAAAAGCAAGCATGCCTCATGGTCCTAGAGCTGCAAAGGAATAAGTTACACAAATTAGCTCCTTGCCTTGAAATACAGGTGGCCTTCATTGGCATTCAGGGACTATAACGTGAACATTCACTTGGGTAATACACTGAGCCACAGAACCAGGTCAAGGGAAACAGAGGGGCCTCTGGGTGAAAAAAAGTCTTTACACAAGCAGCGCAGACCCACGCACACCTTCCCCTGGTAGTGTGCTATGCAAATCTGATCAAAATAAAGCAAAACACAGAAATATGCTTTCCAGCCCTGATTGGTGGTCTGGCCAGTTTGTTCTCTTAAAAAGCAACAGGGCAGATCTTTATGGCCAGAATGATGAAGGGAGTCCGTGTGTAAATGGGGGTCTCTGGTGGTTTTAAGAGGCCAGGCAGGGTTATAAGGACAAAGCAGAATTCTCACAAAATCAACAGTCCAGCAACAACTAACACCAAATGCACATGTCAAGGGAAGGAAATAACCAGTGTGTGAGTTAGACTCTGCCTGCACTTCCAAAGTTAATTATGTCTATAATAGGCTTTGACTTGATTACAGGCTTTTGGTAAATGAAATTATTTACTTTTTATAAGTATAATAAAACTGCATTAAGTAAGTAAAGATCTGACTGAGCCAGTAACTACGGCTAAAGAACTGAATTGGCCAAACAGTTTAAACATCTTCCTTTAGCCCTGGCTGGTGTGGCTCAGTGGATTGAGTGCCAACCTGCAAACCTAAAAGTCGCTGGTTCAATTCTCAGTCAGGGCACATGCCTGGGTTTCAGGCCAGGTCCCCAGTTGGAGACCTGTGAGAGACAACGGATCTCTGTGTCTCTCACACACTGATCTTCCTCTCCCTTACTTTCTCTCTCCCTTCCCCTCTCTATAAAAGTAAATAAATTAAGTCTTAGAAAAAAGATCTTCCTATAACCAACCAAAAAATGATTTATGATAGATGATCATATCAGAGCACCAGATTAAGCAGTACTGGTCTCTACTTACATGGAAATATGCAATGTGTATTTGTTTATTTTTCTTTAAGAATATACATTGCCAAGTAAAATTATAAGCATTATAACCTTGCTTAAAATTAGTGTGTTCAACAAGTCCTTTCTTCCCTCTAATCATACAAAGATAAACTTCAGACAGTATACCCCTGCCAAATATGCCATGTGAGACAAAGTCTATAATTAACATCATTAATTGATATCATTACTATTTCCACAACTAAACCAGGGTTTCCTGAGCACCTACAATGTGCAAAGCACTCTGCAGACACCACCGGGAGGATGGTTCTGGCCCCCGGTGAGCTCAGAATCAAAGAATGAGGTTTCATATAACAACTGATTCTAACAAATTGGTGACTGATTAAAAGGTCTCAAGGGATCTATTCTAATGAAAGACATTTAAATGAGGTTTATTAATTAATTATGAAATTTAATAAGTACTTCCAGAGTGTTAAGAATCCTTAAAAAGTACTTGACTTTATTGGTTTGTCAAGCATTTCCTTTGTAATATTTATACTAATACCTTCCACTTTTTCTGAAGAAAGAACTTGCTGAGTACAGGTAAATCTCTGCTTAGAACGTGTCTGAATTATTCTAAATTCCAAGTTAGTGGGCCTAAACTTTATCCAGCAAACTTCCTCACTGTTGCTCTTCCCCTTCTGTGGCTACTGTCTGAGGGGGCCTGAAGCACTGTGACCTCAGTCCCCGAGGCTTTCAGGAAGGGGCTCCTATGCCCCAGGACACATGGCAAGGACAGTGTCTTGGCCGCTATAGCCTCTTCCTCAGAGATGGTGTTTGTGGGAGCTTTAAGTGGCCACAAAAACACCTTTAGTGGCCCCTGCACTAATTCGCCTGCATTTCAGTGGGGCAAAAGGCAGCTTGAATAATAAATTCTGAAATTTAATTTCAGCTTCTGACATTCATGGTTGAGCGTATCTTTCTTTTCCCTGAGCGGTTCCACAAATCACTCCAGCACACCACTACTGAGTCAGAGCCAGGGAAGGGACAGGCTGCCAGGCAGAACTCCAGTCTTGCTGGCTAAAAGGCTTAGACCATGCCCTGCAGTGTGTAGGTGACCCTGGGAGGGTTTGTAACCAGGGAATGTCCCGCAGGCTCCTGTTACATGGAGGTAGCAAGGGCTTCCTTAACAAACACACCACTCTGAAATTCCTTTCTCCATGCTCAGCCAAAACTTCATTTAGTGTTTTAAGTGTTTGTAGGATGAGCATGAAATTCCATTCCTTCACATAGTTTATTTGGAAACTGGGCCATAAAGATATCCCATCTTTTTGGATAATCTTACATGATTTCCAACATGCCTTTCTCTTTAAGGATATATTAAGTGACCTCTTTCCCCAAGTCCTTGCTTGTTAGATATTTTAGACTCTGATAAAATATGTTAGTCCACAAAACAACCAAGAAATTTACCAAGAAGACCTCATTTGACTCTTGATTCCAACCTCCTTCAGATCCCAAACACTTAAGTGGTTGGAGGAGATGCATAAGGAAGAGATCTCTGTCCCAAACCCCTCAGAGAAGCACTCCCACAAGCATCTTGGAAAACCTAAATACTCTAGTCCTTCAGTAACTCACCCTGGAGAGCCGTATATTAGGCTCTAATAAGAACATTCCCTTTCTTCCCCAAACACGAAGCTAAGTTGTCCCACAGGAGGGCCGCTTCCACAAAAGTCAGGGGAGAGGACAGATTTCTCAGAGGAATGCTGCTGACTACAGTAAGAACACTGGAACAAACAAGTCACAAATTCAAGAAAATATTTCTTATGTGGTAGGAGGAGTGGAGAGTGGAGATCAAGGGTCAAGGTTAAGAGACAAGAAAGCATGCATCATGGTTTTAAAGACACAAACACATTCACACACAACTGAGCTCATTCGGCCCAGGACTCTATAAAGTACACATTCCAGGGAAACCCATGCCTGGGAGCATGTAGGGTTTCTCTCTTCTAGCTCTGTTGTGCAGGCCAGGCCCACAGAGGTGTTTACTTCTTGCTGCCCACTGTAGGTCTCATTGGCTTCCCACCATTTAAGAATACCTAGCCCCTCACACTACTCCTTCTTTGCCCATCCAGTTTGAATAACTCCAAACATGCACCCATTAAAACTTTTGTTTTTTAAGAAGACTAGATTTTTCTCCCATTGCCTCCCATTTTCCACCTCAGTGTTTTTGACAATCTGAGCTCAGCTCCCACCCCATTCGTTGAGCAGAGTCTGACCCTGTGGTTTGTAGCATAAGAATGTCCATTCAAGATGAGCTTGTGAGCCCCCAGCCTCTGTGAAGCTGCTGCTGAAGGCCAAAACCATTCCCTGCTGTCTGATTTTTCTCTTGTTTCAGAGAAGAGATGATATAGAAAAGGTTTTAATCCTCAGGAAGGAGTTTGCCAACAAAACCCTGCTCTCCAGTTGTTCAAAGTGGCATCTAGTACCTTAAGCCAAATCTTAGGTAGGCTCAGCCAACTGTGGTAACCAGCAAACATCGAGTCTCCAAGCCCCCTTCAGATGCCTATGCCTACTGCCCTATCCTTGTATCCCTTACCCAAACAACTCACCAACTTTTCTTTAAATCCTCACCTGAGGATGTATGTTTTTATTGGTTTTAAAGAGAGAGAGAGAATGAAAGTGAGTGAGAGAAACACTGATGTGAAAGAGAAGCATCGATCACCCCAACTGGGGATCAAACCTGCAAAATTTTGGTGTGCAAGATGACACTCCAACCAACCAAGCCACCCAGCTAGAGCACCAGCTTTGATTTTCAAACCAAAGTACTCTAAACTGCTCATTTCTGATGGAAGAAACATGGAATCCATAAGGCCACCTTTATGTTATTCCAGAACTCTGCCTGCAGTCTTGCTCACAGATAAGATTACCTTGATAACCTGTTCTGATAAAGACTGCCCAATGTTTCTTTTTAACTGAACTCCCCAGTCAGGACCAAAGGTAAAATTACACAGTGCCTTACTCCAGGCTTGAATTATGTGCTCTAATTGTAGCAAAATCTCTAAACTCTGAGAGCCACACATTTTTCCATGTGCTATTTGGGTTCAAATATTTTTTAATAGAACAGAAAACATGTACATAGCCTGAACTAAAAAGTTGTTAAGTATAATGTGGCTCACATACAAAATAACCTTTTACACTTCTGTAGAAAGGTCTCTGGTCTTTCAGCATTCAGAGTCCAACAGATAGTGACCCAGGCCTCATCAGGACCCTGGGTTTTAGGGCTGGACATATACACTCACAAAGTGTGCATTAAATGTGCCTCGCACAGCATGCAACTCCCCATTTTTCACATTTCACAGTAATTTCTCCCCCAGCCTACAATTTATGTCCACCACATTCTGGACCCTTTTATTTGACTTTGTGGCCTTGAAGTTTCTTAGCCCATGTATCTTCCAAGCCCAGTGAAGACCACATTTAAAACCAAATGAGAGCCTTTCTGTGTGACATTAAAACAGCTTGATCATTTCTGCACAAAATTGCCTGCATCTTGGCAAGGCTAAATGGTAAATTCAATTAATAAATCCTGAAATGTAATTTCTACTTCTGATGTTCATTGTAAAGTATTCATTTCCTCTCTATAGAGGGGTTCTTCTTTCCATTTAAGCTCATTGTGTTAGTTCTCACCTTCAGGCCCCTTCCCCCAGACACACACCGTGCTATGAAAACACCCCATGGCATAATCAGAAACCTGTGTGAATGCTATTCCATTCTACACACTGAAGCCATGTGTACACAGCACCATATGTGGAGCAAGTTAGGCATTTAGCTAGAACTATCATCAGTATATATGTCGAAAAGTGGATCAGGCCTCCAAAGGTCTGAGCTGCATGGGTGAAGTTCTCCTGAATCATACTAACTGCACACCTCCTTCACCTCTCACCCTGCAAAGCTGAGAGAACACAGCAGTGGGCATTGATGGAGCAGTAGCTGCACCTCCTAGTTGCATCTCTTGGGGGTTACTGACTTAGGTATTCTGGAATCTTGGGTACCCATCATTGTGTAGGTAAGGAATGATGGTCCATGAGCTGAGATGGATACACAGGAATAGCTGCTAAGAGGCAGGTTTCACAGCACATCCCTCAGGCAGGTGAGTATAGCAGAGCACACCAGGCAAGACATTGCTGCATTTTTTTTCACCTTTATTTTTTTCCAGAAAACAATTACAGCCAGCAAGTCAACTGTGCACTTTGAATATAAATAAGCAAATTGTCAGAGGTGAGGGGAACTATAAGAATTTGTGAGATTATTAGAGAAAACATAATATAAACATGAGCACACCATGTCTTCAACTTGAGAATTTTTCAAAATTTGGAAGTGATTACTGTGACTGAATCTCACATGGCAGCTGATATCACTGAAACACATCATCGTTATGAAAAAATCTACAAAAATCTGATAGTACCATTTCCGTATTTTTTAACATTTATGCCTCCTTCAAAGCACCTCAGGATGCCCTCAATATTTTGAGAAAAATCTACTTTTGGAATACACAGGTAGCTCAGGCTCTCACTAATTTCACTTGCTGCATGCTTGATATGATTAGCTTTACTTAAAGTCTTTATTCTTACTGCCTAGATCATTTTTATTCAGCTACTCTAAACATACTAAGCAATCTTGATTCTAACAGTAATAATATATCTTTGTCACTGGTTCTGTTAATTCTAATGATTGGTCCTAGGCTGTTCCTCCCCTTCCTTTAGGAATGGTACCTTCCAGTCTCTCCATGTGCATGAAAAGTGACAAGCATGGGTCCCCATATTTCTACTTATTGGGCCACCCTAAAGACACGGTTTGTAAAATCTGCATGAATATTATCTTTTTCTAATGAGCTTTGTTTTTTTAATATGTTTTTAACAGTTGTATAATGCTCTCTTTCATAGTAGCTTGTCTAATTACTGCTAGAGTTTTTTAAAGTATTTATAGCTGAGACCGTGTAAGGGTGGATGGGGGGGTTCACGAATGGCCCCAGACGGAGGGAAGGCTGGAGACAGCCAACACAATGCTAGCTGATTTCTGCCCCACACACTTTTTCAAAAGAGTCCTCCTCGAGCCTCACTGCAAATGACTACACTTATTTCCCCTCAGCCCATGTTTAGACAGCAATAACTCAGGCACCGCTTTGGTACCAGAGGAGGGAGAGCCACAGTGGCCAGACATTCTGGCCCTAGAACTCTGAACTCCACCTGGCATCCCAGTATTTATTCCCCAGCCTGTTCTGTGTCAGTTAGCCACTCAGGACTGCACCTCCTCACTGCTCCTTCCCCTGCTCAGTGATGCCTTAAGTTTAAGAGAAAAAAAAAGTGACTTCTTTGAAAGTAGTCGTCATTTTGTATCTGAATCGTATTCACCACTATTTCAAAATGACTTTCTCAAGTGTTGCTATATTAGAGCCTAAAATTTGGTTAAAAATTCTTAAGGAAAAAATTATCCTATATATAACTAAAGCAGAAAATAGATGATAGCCTTGCAAATATGATTCAAGCAACTGTTCATCCCTCAAACACATCCCTAGGGAGGCTGCTGTTCCTACTGTCAAACCCTGCAGTGGCCCTGTGACTACTGGCACAGTGTAGCAGGACAGGGATTTTAACATATTGGCTTGACTTTTTACCAGAAACTGATACTCATGCCCAATCCCACAGTTCGCCATGGAAGCTTGAATCAGACTGACACATTTCTCAGTTCTGGTTTAATTCTCCCGAATTCACACTGTCACAGCCTTAGATAAACATCTCTCCACCACGTCTTTTAGTTAGCTCCAAATGTTTCTGAAATGTATTTCCCGATTGTTAATGACTCTGCTTACTGCTAGCCAGGATTGGCTTAAATTTAACATAAAAGATAACATTATTCACTAAGTAAATTATCCAACTGGTCTGCTGAATATTTTCCTCATCAAATAGTTTTATGTTCAGATAAATATCTCTACATACACACACGTACCATTGCAATCATTGATTGAAGATGTCTGCAGAAACAGAAGCTTTGTTTTTTAAAGATTTTATTTATTTTCAGGGAGAGAGGAAGGAAGAGAAAGAGGGAGAGAAACATCGATCGGTTGACTCTCACTTATGCCCCAACCTGGCACCGTGCCTGCAACCTAGGCATGTGCCCTGACCAGGAATCAAACTGGCAACATTTTGCTTTGCCAGATGATGCCCAACCAACTGAGCCACACCAGTCAGGGCAACAAAACAGAAGCTTTAAATGTGGCATATGTCTAAAGTGTCTGTCTCTCAAGGAGAAGTTATTGATCAGGGAAAATCTAAATTAAGGAATAAAGGAGAAAGCTGCAATGTACTGGAAGAGGAATAAAGCCATGGATAATTATTAGGGAAATCTGGTCCAGAGATCATGGTTTAAGGAGTTATGGAATTCTGTTTCTGACCAAAGAAAGGCAAATGCTTGCCACATAATTTACCTCAACTAGTCTGTGGTCCATGGAGGTGAGGGGACCTGAATCAATCAATTCATTGGAGTCACTAGCTTGAAGGGGGACGAAGGAGGCGTTCTTTGTGGTCTCAGTTCAGTTCCACAAACACCTATCGGGTGCCTTGCTTGGAGCTAGGGATATAAAGACGAACGAGAGAGTCTCTGCTCATATGTACTCATGAACAAGTAGGGGTGACAGAAAATCAAGCAATGGAACAAGTATGAATAGTATTAGCAAAGGAGAGATACAAGCCCCAAGGACCCAGTACACTAAATCTTCTTAGAGGAGTTGCCTTAGATACTACCCCACCCAAGAGGTGACAAGGGCAGGAGGTAAGGCAGCTGTCACACAGGTTAAAAGGGAGAGGGGGAAGGATGAAATGAGAGAGTGCTGAAGTGAGGATCTGTGGAAAAGGGCCTTCCATGCCAAGCAAAGGAATTCAACTTTTATATCATTAGATGCCATCAGAAACTGTTTAAGCAGGAGGGTAAAACTCATTGGAAATATACCTTGATAGTATTTAAGATGAATTTTACAGGAAACTGGAGACAGTTAACACGTTATTGTAAAAGTGGAGGAAACTGATATGAGGACTGGCATTAGGGCAGTGGTGGTGGAAATAGCATGTTGGAAACGGATTTGGGAATATTACAGACATTTCATTGACGGAAGTAACAAAACCTGGTGACTAATGAATATGAAGGAAAGAATCAGGCAGCTTGTGACCCAGGGCTGCGTGGAAGATGATGCCACACAGGTGAGGGAGCAAGTTTAGGGAGAAAGATAATGAGGTCAGTTTGGGACTTGGTTTCAGAAACCTCAAGGGCCTGTAAGTGAAGCAGCACACACTCAGGGCCCTGGGTAAGGTGATCAAGGGCTGGAGCCAGAGTATTCGGGGAGTCCTGGAGAGAACAGCTGGAGCCATGAGTGGGATGTCTCCCTGAGAGAACCCACTATGTACAGAAAGAGGAAAGTTGTGGGACATGAAGACATGTGGGCAACAACTAAGAGAAATTGGTGAAGATCAGGAGAAGGCAATCCTAGAAGCAGGAGAGAACCAGGAGAGAATGATGTGGAAGTCAGAGAGAGGCTTCAGAGGCTACGGGAGAATGCCCCATTTTCTAGAGGAAAGGTGGCTGCTCTGCCCTGAAATGGACTGGGGAGAGGAGTTAGGATGGGAGGACTGAGAGCAGAGGGGCAGGGACAAAACCACAGTGGGCCTGGTTTGGCAGACTGCCTGGCCCGTAGCACTCAATGATGGCAGCTATTATTGTGAAGGGTGGGAAGTGGCCTCCTCCTGCTACTCCCCACAGACCTCATCACATGCTGCCCTACATTGTGGGCCCCACTGGGAATCCACCCAGTGAGACCTCCCATACCTGGAGCTCCTGCACAGATACAGCCATGAGTTCAGGCCTGGTGTTCCTATTGATTTTTCAGAAGACAGGAATGGACAGGGTGCAAAGATGAATGATGATATTTCTACCTGAAAGGAGCTCCATATGTAGGGAATGTTTAAGGAAAACAGGGTGCTCATTGTTCATTTAAAAAAAAAATACTCTTTGACTACACTTCTTAAATCATTCTCAAATGTGTTACATTGCTGGATGGATGGAAAAAGTATTAAGAAAATGTATGTGCTCTGCTTTATTTCCCTTTTCTTCTGACATATTCACCCTTTGAAATCTGGATTCTATCATTGGTATTCCAGTGAAAATGTCCCCTCAGTGATCACCAGTCTCACCACAGTAACAGAATCCAGTGATTAACCTGATCCTCCAACCCTGTGGGACTCCCTGTAACAGCTAACACTATTCGTCAGTGTACTTGCTGGATTTTCTGCTGCCTTTCTGAACACTCTTCCAAAGGCACCTCCAGCTGTCTTCTCCTGCAACACCCCTCCCCGCTTTTCCCTCAGTATGTTATCTGCTCTCTCAGTTTCGCAGGTCAGCACTGAGCAGATGACTCTTACGTTATGTCTGCTTTGCCATCTCTGACTGCATTGCACAGCCCCACCCCAAGACTTCCAACTGCCTGCTAGACATTTCTACCCAGATACCTCATATTTACATATATTCAAAGTTGGATTCATGATCATTCCTCCTAAAATTCTCCTCCTCTTTAATCACCTATTAATTAAGGGGCCATCGACCCTCATCATTGCCCAGATCAAAACCACCTTGACTGTCTTTCTGATTGATATATACTCATATAAAAAGTTCCCAAGTTTTAGGGATTTTACTCCTTTCATTTCTCACAATGACCCTCTCCTCCATTTCTATTCAACTACAGTATAGGCCAGTTCCACAGGATTAAAGAACCTTCTATCTGTTCTCCCTACTGCTATGGCCAATCTTCCCTGCTCCTGATGACAGAGCAATCAATTACCCTGAAGGACTGCCACACTCAAAGACCTTTTACACATATGAATAACACCAACATAGTTTACATTAGTCCCCAAATCCATCTCTCGTTTGGCCCCATCCAAACCAGTCTTATCTCCTCTCATAATATGCTATCACATATATGCTCTAGCCAGCTGGAACGCTTGCCATTGTCCTATCTTCTCAACTTCATGTTGGACACATGCTAATCGTTGGCTTGGAAAACCCTTTTCCCAAATCATGTCCTTCAAAAACCAGATCAAAGGCTGCCTCCTCCCTGAATCCTTCCCCAAGCCCACCAATCAAGAGTGATCTCTCAGTTCCCTGAAGTCCAACCAGCCTTTATGCCTCCCCCACCTTGCTGCTCCCATGCCTGCACTCTCTGCTTTGCAACATACTTATAACATCCACATACTTCTTCCCCTTTTTGGAATTTGAGTACAGGTTATTACCCTAGGTTCTCAATATAGTGCTTTGCAGAAAGAGTGAATAAGTGAGTGAATGAATGAATGAGTGAATAGAAGTCTTGCAGTATCACAGGGTCATCATTCTGATGGCAAATTTCTACTGACCTTCTCAACCTAACCCAGAAGTAAGCCTTTGGGACTTATTTTTAAAATAAATTTCTGCCTATCTGTTTTTTTTTTTTTTTAATTATAGTTTATCTCTTCCTGTCAAGAGTTGAGTGGAAGAAAACTGGCTAATTGAATGTTCCAAGTTATTGCTTCTGGTTAATCAAAGTTTTATTGCTCCTACAAAGTGTTTTCACTCAAATTGTAGTTATGACCTATGTTGCCAGCACAAACTGTAGTTTAACAACCCAGAACTGCACCTTCACTATGGAAAAGCTGGGTATAACAGTGTCCTGGAGACTAGTCCACTGGCAGCTGTGAAACGAGCGCTGACGTTAGGACTGTCCCAGTCGTAGTGTCAGCCTGCCCTCCTGCTGTGGAAGAGGGGCCACTCTGAGGAACTCTCCAAGCTTCTTTCTAGTGTCCTGGGTTTATACCAAGTTCTACCAAATTTATATACTATATGATTATATGTCAGCCACTGTTTGATGCTGTGGGGTCTACAGAAAAAGAAATGTGTGTCTGTCCTTCCCCTCAAGGAACTCTCCATCCCATTAAACAGCTGAAAATGCTCACTTTGAACAAATACAAGGCAGTAGAAGCATGAAAAATAAAGGACTTTGAGACAAGGGAGGAAATAACGACCAGAAGAGTCAGACAGGGCTCCTTGGAGGAAGCCCGTCCTAAGAAAACCCCTTGAGAGGCCAGCCATTTAGGGTAAGCAGAGAGGAGGGCAGAGGGCACTACAACTCAAAGTGCAAATAGGATATTGTGGGAGGTAATTTTGATGTTAAGAAGTGAATGACATGACTAGAGCATAGGGTTCCTACCAAAAAGCAGAGGCAGGAGAAGCATAAGAAATTTGAATGCTTGGAAGAGGCAGTTATCTAGAAACCAAAAGCAATGAGGAGACACAGAAGATTCTTGAGGCTCACACTGGCCAAGAAGTGTTTTAGGGGTGGTGGAAAACATCATTCAATCCTGACTGCCCATTAGAATCACCTGGAGAATTTGTGTTTAAAAAATACACAAAGAGGCTCCTCTCCAGATCAATTAATTAAATGTGATCAGAATGGTGGGGTACGGGTTGAGAGTAAGGGATGGTGCTGGCATAGGTAAACTGCTCTTATTTTTTTTCACCATGCTCCAGGTCAATGTAGTGAGCAGCCAGAGTTGGGAATCCCCAGTAGATCAGATATGGACATAGGTAGATCAGATAAAGAGGCCACTGTAATAACCTAGGATATGCAGGGAGAGAGCAATGAGGTGTTGAAACAATAGAAGTGAAATACAGGAGAGTTACAATACCAGAGTCTTGAAAGAAGAATCAGTAAGACTTAGTGACTTAATAATTAGACACCAAGGGAATAAAAATTAGGGAAGACTCAGAAATTATCCCCAGGTAAGATCCTGAGTATTTAGGAAGATAGCAGAGCCATTGTCAGGAAAAAGAAATAGGAAAATTCAGAAATGAGGCTATTAATGATCTAACTGACCTTTCAAGAGTTACTTAATTTCTCAGGGTTTTGGTTTTCTCATCTGTAAAATGATAGGGTTCAGTTATATGATGTCTTAATTCCTTTCAAGTACAGTCATACCTTGGTACTCATCGGCTTCAAAACTTGTCAAACCCTGTACTCACTGCATTTTGATGAGACAGAAAAAGGTTTCACCACTCAGCGCTTAATTTGGACTTGTTGCACTTGCCAGAGCTCATATGAGTCACGACCCTGCCCCACAAGAGAAAATGCTTCATCATTTGGTACTTGTCACAAGTTCGGAACAAATTAACAATGCGTACTGAGGTACCACTGTACTGGAATTGAAAGTGATGTAAGTGAACTGACGTGCAGCTAAAAAGCAATTAGGAATTTTAAGATGTGTGGACATTTTAACAGTGGTTCACAATAAGTGACTGCATCAGAGTCATGCATCCTCAGCAGATAAAGCCGGAAGAGCACAAAACCTGGGGGTGGGAGGAAAACCGGAAAAGGAGAGGAAGAATACAGAACTTTGCTCATTGCCTGCCCCAGGCTCTGCCTCACCTCCGTCTCGCCCTGTGACAGGCCACTGTCCTTCATAATTCCAACTTTAATGTGCGGGCACAATCATTCTTTCTGTGACTACTTAGAGTTGCTCCCATATACTGGGATTTTCTGGAGAAAGGTTGTTGTTAACATAGTGCCTTCAAATAAATGAATTGGGTCATTTTGTAATTTATTATGAAAATTAACTAACAAAGAAAGCAAGTAGCAGAAAATCATAAAGTCCGTTTTTAAATTTAAAATCTCTCTTTTTTCACATAAAATTCCAGAGGGAGAGAAATTATCTTTTTCAAGTGAAATGCATCTGCTCAGTTAGCCTTTTTCTATTATATCCATCAATAGCTTATCACCCCTGGGCATACAGCAATCAATAGCTTGTTTTCAAAGTGAAGTATCAGGCAATGCCCAGGTTAAAAAAAAATTTCACTACTTACTCAGCAGGTAAGTGAAATGTTGATTGCCTTTTGTTGTCAAACACAGTGTGACTCTGTCCCAGTCCTCCTATACCAAAAGCCCTGGGACCTAAAACCTCTCTAGAAACCCCCGGTTGTTGTGGCTAGGCCACAGAGATATACAAATGTCCACCAAGCATATGGTAAGACGCTCAACATCACTCACTCACTATCAGGGAAATGCAAATCCAAACCATGAGATATCACCTCACACCTGTGAGATGGCCACTATCTAAAGAAAGGGAAGAGAAGATCAGTGTTGGCAAAGATGGTAGAGAAATTCAAACCCTGCACTGTTGGTAGGAATGTGAAATGATGCAGCCACTGTCAAAAACAGTATAGAGATTACTAAAAAAATTAAAAATGGGACTACCTTACAATTCAGCAATCTCACTTCTGGGTATACATCCAAAAGAACTGAAAACAGAATTTGAAAGACATAGTTGCACATCCATGCTTATTGTAGCATTTATACACAGTAGCCAAGAAGTGAAAGCAGCCTAAATGTCCATCGCAGGATAAATAGATAAAGAAAGTACAGACTATACATACAATGGAGTATTATTCAGACATTTAAAAGAAAGAAATCCTGTCACATGCTACAACTAAATAAACCTTGGAGACACTATGCTAAGTGAAATGAGCCAGACACAAGGAGACAAAGGCTGCAGGATTCCAGCCATACAAGGTATCTAAAGTAATCAAGTCTTAGAAACAGAAAGTAGAATGCTGGTTAGCAGGGGTTGGGAGCAACAGGAAAAGAAGAGCTGTTCAAGGTGCAGGGTTTCAGTTTGGCAAGATGAAAAAGTCCTTGAGATCTGTTGCACAACTATAGTTCCAATACTGTCAGTGTTGTATACTTTAAATGGTTAACATGGTAAATTTTATGCATTTTATACCTAAATAAATAAATAAATAAAGGTAATGCCACACTGATGCTCTTATGAGAACCAGCGGCTCTAAGGAAGGTTTCAGAATTAAAAGCACAGAGGACTTCTCACCTCCTGAGCTTTATTTTGACAGTCACACTGATGTTTGGCAGGCCTCAGAGCCAATAGATAGAGGTGATGAGTTTGGGAAAGGAGCATTCTGTCAGGGAGAGGCAATCTATCAGATCATTATGATAAGATTGGCATTAGCATCAGTTCTGTCTTATCACCAGGGTTTTGATTCCTTGTTGCTGCTGTTTAGGTTCTTGCCTTTGGTTGATTGTGGAAAGGGGACTTGGCAGTTGAGTTCCACCAAGGCCAGCAAGGAACTAGGGCAACATCTGTAGAAAAGGACATTCCCAAGTCTGGTACTGTTTCCCTGGCATATTTACTGATGTTCCTTTGTATCCTACCTCTTTCAAAAAGGCTTCTTTGAGACAGTAGCTCAGGTTCAGTGGGGAGGAGAAATGTCCATTGTTCTGCCAGCAGAGCTAAGTAGGAGCTTGCAGAACCAATTCTAACTGAACACAATCCTGATCCCCAGTGGCAAGAAGGGCACTGACAAGGGAAATGTGTTCCCTTCATCTTCCTGGGGAGAGGGTGGCAGCACTCACCATGGTGACAGGTAATGTAAAAGGAAATGCATCCCCAGTTTACTCAGTAGAGAAAAACGCATTGCCAGGCTATTTAGTATTGCAAAATATGCTGTGAAGATCACAGCATTCTTTGTGCCTTTCTTTGATGGTTCTTATGAACAATTTTGTTGGGTTATTATGTTACGTTGGGTTACTGTGTTTCACAGTTCTTGAGCCATTGGATCAATTAGCAAGTCCAGAGCCCCATGCTAGCCACCTGAGAGACTGTTCGCCTTCTGAGGACAGAAGCTATGTCTACTAGCTCAGCTACGCCATGCTTTGCACCCAGTGGTGCCTTGCACTGTGATGGGTGGATGGATAGGTGGATGGATGGATGACTGAAAAGGAAATAGCAGAATTAGGATCTGCCCTCCAGAGGTTATGGTCTATTAGGAAAAAAGAGAGAAAGGAAACAAGCACTCCTATGACTGAAGGAACTTAAAAATATTTGTGGCATAAGGATGTAGTATATACACACACTTACAGGAAGAGGAATGCCAACAGAGTAAGTTCAGTGCGGTGGGAGACTGTTTAAATAAACAGTTCTGACCCTTCCAGTCTTCAGCATTCCAGTGTGAAAATTAAAAGTTCTTTTAACTAACTACAGCATCTTTTACCTATGTTTATACGAACCTGCTCCACTTAAATACATCATTGTTTATGTATACATTACCGTGTGAAGTGGCTGCATAACCCACCATGGTTAGCTGGTAGACCTGGCTTCCTCTACTTAAGAGAAAGTGCAAAATAAACTCAGTTCATAAAAGAAAGTAGCACTGGATCCAGCCAAGTCTGGGGTAGATCTCATGGGAGTACAAGTGAGCTTGAGAAATCAAAAAGCTAGAACAAAGATGTTAATACCTCACAGCAGGCTGGAAGCTCAGTTTAGATGGCAGGATAGAACAGAACAAAATCTAGTCAATTATTTTCACTTCTATTCCCTCACAAGGAGTAAGTAACTTTCAGCTGATTTGTTTTTCTTGGCCTTTTCATCACCTTTCTCCTCTATCTGGTCTTTCCTCAACCCACCCACCCCCATAAAATGGGTGCTTCTGCTATGAAACAGAGGAGAAAGGGCACAGTGTGGGGAAGGGAGTCCGTGAGAGGGGTGAAGACAGCCACAGATTTCTGCTCATACCAGGGACCCGAGAGGAGAAAGTACAGGGAACTGTTGATTGCACATATTTTCCCAAGTTCCTGGTTAATAAATTTCTCCTGAAGTAGTACATCTAGTGGCCTTAGTCTCACTTTTTTAGAAATCTCTAATTAGATATGTATTCCTATGACAGGAATATGGCTTGTCAGTCCTCCCGGCTCCTCACTCCTCTTACAGGACAATCTGATAAGGAAAGAGGAAGGAGGGACATAGAAGGGACCCAACACCCACACCTCACCAAATGACCTGCTCAGTTAGAGGATGCCACAACCCTGGGGCACCTCCTGTACTGAGGGAGGGTCTCTTCACCAACTGCTCTGAGGGGTCTGTTTGAAATGTCAAAGTTCTGAGAGGAACTCCTAGGACAGAAATGAAGAAAAGATGTATCTAAATCTCAATTTTGAAAATGTTCCAACTATCACTCTGTGGCCATATTAGTTCTCAAATGATGCCCTAATGGGTGCTCTTTTGCTAGATAACTTCTACTGATTTGAACAAAATTAATGCACATCAGTTATTGAATATCTCAAAAACAGACATAAAAGTGAAAAAAACTCTTCCTCTCTTTTAAAAATGTAACCATTTTGTTCTGAAACCTGCTTTTTTCATTTTATAATATGTTTAGACTAACATCCTTCTTAAATATCTTTCTATGCATTTTTTATGACTATTTAGCATTTTGTTCTATAGATTGGTCATTTAACCAATCTCCTACTTGGACTTCTCTTGTTTTTCTAATTTTCCACTACTATGAAAAAAACTGCAAAAATGATTCTTATAACTATATCTTCCGAGGTATCTTTGATTATTTCCTCAGGATAACTTTTTTTAAATATGTTTTATTGAGTATGCTATTACAGTTGTCCCATTTTTCTTCATCATTCCCCTCCACCCTGCACACTCCCTCCCACCCACATTCCCCCCTTTAGTTCATGTCCATGTGTCATAAGTTCTTTAGCTTCCACATTTCCCACACTATTCCTGCCCTCCCCCTATCTATTTTCTACCCACCATCTGTGCTACTTGTTCTCTGTACCTTGTCCCCCTCTCTCCTCCTCCCACTCCCCTATTGCTAACCCTCCCTGTGATCTCCATTTCTGTGTTTCTGCTCCTGTTGTAGTGGTTTGCTTAGTTGGCTTTTGTTTTAGGTCTGGTTGTTAATACCTGTGAGTTTGCTGTCTTTTTACTGTTCATATTTTTTATCTTCTTTTTCTCAGATAACTCCCTTTAACATTTCATAAAATAAGGGCTTGGTGATGATGAACTCCTTTAACTTGACCTTATCTGAGAAGCACTTTATCTTCCCTTCCATTCTAAATGACAGCTTCGCTAGATACAGCAATCTTGGATGTAGGTCCTTGACATTCATGATTTGGAATACTTCTTTCCAGCCCTTCTTGCCTGGAAGGTCTCTTTTGAGAAATCAGCTGACAGTCTGATGGGAACTCCTTTGTAGATGACTCTGCACTTATCCCTTGCTGCTTCTAGAATTCTCTCCTTCATTTTAATCTTGGCTAATGCAATGATGATGTGCCTTGGTGTGTTCCTCCTTGGGTCCAACTTCTTTGGGACTCTCTGAGCTTCCTGGACTTCCTGGAAGTCTATTTCCTTTGCCAGATTGGGGAAGTTCTCCTTTATTATTTGTTCAAATAAGTTTTCCACTTGTTGGTCTTCTTCTTCCCCTTCTGGTACCCCTATAATTCAGGTATTGGGATGTTTAAAGATGTCCTGGAGGTTCCTAAGCCTCTCCTCATTTTTTTGAATTCTTGTTTCTTCCTTCTTTTCTGTTTGGTTGTTTTTTTTCTTCCTTCTGGTCCCCTCCATTGATTTGAGTCCCAATTTTCCTCCCATCTCTATTGGTTCCCCGTGCGTTTTTCTTCATTTCACTTATTGTACCTTCATTTTTTCATCTAATTTGTGAGCAAAATCAACCAATTCTATGAGCATCCTGATCACCAGGGCTTTGAATTGTGCATCTGATAGGTTGGCTATCTCTTTGTTGCTTAGATAAATTGGCTCTGGGGCTTTGATTTGTTCTTCGGTTTGAGCCATTTTTGTTTCTGGTTTTTGTTATTTTTTTTGGTCTAGTCATGGCTGTTAAGTAGTGAAGGGTGGAGCCTTAGGTGTTTCCCAGAGTGGGGCAGACCAGTTGCTGGGTAGTGACACTGTATGTGGGGGCAGGGTCCAAGAGGAAACAATGGCACTTGCTCTACTCACTATCGGATTCCAGTCCCTTCCTCTGCTTCCCCTTCGCCTGGATTATCTGCGTGCCAATGTGGGACCACCTGGTCAGCCAGCCGCCTTGCGCAGCCTTGCAGGGTCTGCACAGTTGCCACCCCATGCTCAGGGTTCACTAGCCGCCACCTGTGCACCTTGGGTCTGTCAGCCACTGCTGCCTGCATGCCCAATCCGCACCTCCACTTTCTCCTGCTGCAACTCCACCCCTCTTACTGGTCTGGATGAATGGTTGTTGGACTTCCGTACAGTTCAATTTTCTATGAGTTCTGGTTGTTTTCTTGTTTCTAAATCTTTGTTGTCCTTAATTTTGGTTGTGAGAAGAGGCCCAGTGTGTCCATCTTTGCCTCCATCTTGGCCGGAATTCTCTCTCCTTCATTTTAATCTTGGCTAATGTAATTATGATATGCCTTGGTGTGTTCCTCCTTGGGTCCAACTTCTTTGAGATTCTCTGAGCTTCCTGGACTTTCTGGAAGTCTATTTCCTTTGCCAAGTTGGGGAAGTTCTCCTTTATTATTTGTTCAAATAAGTTTTCCACTTGTTGGTCTTCCTCTTCCCCTTCTGGTACCCCTATAATTTGGATGTTGGGATGTTTAAAGATGTACTGGAGGTTCCTAAGCCTCTCCTCAGTTTTTTGAATTCTTGCTTCTTCCTTGTTTTTTGTTTGGTTGTTTCTTTCTTCCTTCTGGTCTACTCCATTGATTTGAGTCCCAGTTTTCCTCCCATCTCTATTGGTTCCCTGTACATTTTTCTTCATTTCACTTATTGTAGGCTTCATTTTTTCATCTAATTTGTGAGCAAAATCAACCAATTCTATGAGCATCTGATCACCAGGGCTTTGAACTGTGTATCTGATAGGTTGGCTATCTCTTGGTCGCTTACATGAATTGGCTCTGGGGCTTTGATTTGTTCTCCAGTTTGAGCGATTTTTGTTTCTGGTTTTTGTTATTTTTTTTTGGTCTAGTCATGGCTGTTAAGTAGTGAGGGATGGAGCCTTAGGTGTTCCCCAGGGTGGGGCAGCCCAGTTGCTGGGTAGTGACGCTGTATGTGGGGGCAGGGTCCGAGAGGAAACAATGGTGCTTGCTCCACTCTCCCTTGGATTCCAGTCCCTTCTGCCACTTCCCCCCCACCTGTATTATCTACACATGAATGTGGGACCACCTGGTCAGCCAGCCGCCTTGCGCAGCCTTGCAGGGTCTGCACAGCTGCCACCCCATGCTCAGGGTTCACTAGCCGCCACCTGTGCACCTTGGGTCTGTCAGCCACTGCTGCCTGCATGCCCAATCCGCACCTCCACTTTCTCCTGCTGTGACTCCACCCCTCTTACCGGTCTGGATGAATGGTTGTTGGACTTCTGTACAGTTCAATTTTCTATGAGTTCTGGTTGTTTTCTTGTTTCTAAATAGTGAAGGGTGGAGCCTTGTCCTTAATTTTGGTTGTGAGAGGAGGCACAGTGTGTCCACCTCCACCTCCATCTTGGCCAGAAGTCCTCCTCAGGATAACTTTGAAAAGTGAAACCTCTGGGTCAGATTATTTGCATTCCCATGGGAGGACAGGCAAAATCAGGGAAGTCTTACAGACCCAGCTCTGGGAGCTACCCAGAGGTGATGAAATAAAAATTTTATTAAAGTATCTTTTCCAATAACTAAGCACTTATGAGCTCTAGCAGAGGCTGCGCGATCTAATATAAAGTGCCTGGAGCTGAGAGCAAGTGCAGGGCCGGGGAGGCACTGGCCTCCCCCCGCTTGGGTTCCCTTGCCTTGTTTGTAAATGGCTGGACTACAGGCTCTCTGACCACCCCTCAGGCATGAGTACAAAATGACTCCCTTCAAAATTAGAAAAAAGAGTGTGGACTAACAATTTTATCATATTTCTGTGTATGTACAGATTTGTTTCACTTTTATTTATAATCCCATTTTGTTTAGTTTGTTTTTAAACATCCCTAATAATATTTCCCGAAGAAGCAGAGGCTATATGCAATCTCTTTACTAGCTTAAACAACGGGAGGCCTTCTCCAGTGACTCCAAAGTGGCCCGCCTCTGTGCGCTGCATTTCTTTGGGGGAGATCAAATAGTCAAGAGGAGGCCCAAACCCATGACCTCAGTGACATTACTATGGTTTTCTTTCAAAGTGCTCTGGGCAGTAAGAGCTTTTCAAGCACTCTGAGCTGAATGCCAGTTGCCAATGGCAGAACTGACCTAGAGCAACTAAACAGTGACTTACCCAGAGAACCAAAGCAGACTGATGTTCAACGTGGTGAATGACCGTCACCAGGATGCCATTGGCTTCTGGCTTTAGAAGTATCACCTGGCACTGAGGAATTTTGAGGCCCATTCTTGTTGACTTGACTGTAAAATGCTTTAATTTAGGGAACCTGCTGAGTTGGTTAATTTGTTTTTCTTCAGCTAAGACAGAAGAGATGATTTATTGTTCCCATTACATTCAGCCACAACTAAGAAAAGAACCAGTCCAGAATGTCACAGGTCCAGGGCAAAGGACCAAAAGGGACTGTTTTAAGAGCAGGGTCAGTCTCCCCAAAGGTGGTTATGGACAGCAGATGGCATGTGTGTTCTAGATCCACTGAGAAGTTCTAGACAGCAGGCACGCAGTCCAACAATTTATACCAGTGTCCCTGGCCCCTGGTTTCCCTTATTTCTACTCCTATGTCTTCCATGGGTGCACAAGCTAGCAGTTTACTTGGACCTGTGCTTTGGCCTGCACATTTGCTCCTTCCTCCACTTGGCTTTCGTGGTGTGCAGGCTTCTAAGAAGATGACATTAAGGCTGAGAGATGAGTTGGTAATATTTGAGGTAACCAGTGGAACCCATGTTAACCGGTTATAACTCTTCCTGGTAACAATGTCTTAACCTATAAATATGTGCTATTTTATTAAGTTCTTTTTTAAAATATATTTTATTGATTATGCTATTACAGTTGTCCCATTTTCCCCCCTTCACTCCCCTCCACCCTGCACACCCTCTCCCACCCATATTCTCTCCCTTTAGTTTATGTCCATGTGTCATACAGGTTCTTTAGCTTCTACATTTCCCATACTATTCTTGCCCTCCCCCTGTCTATTTTCTACACACCATCTTTGCTACTTGTTCTCTGTACCTTTCCCCCATCTCTCCTCCTCCCACTCCCCTGTTGCTAACCTTCCATGTGATCTCCATTTCTGGGTTCTGTTCCCGTTCTAGTTGTTCATTTAGTTTGCTTTTGTTTTAGGCGTTGCTGTTCATAATTGTGAGTTTGCTGCCATTTTACTATACATGTTCCTTATCTTCTTTTTCTTAGATCTGTCTCTTTAGCATTTTATATAATAAGAGCTTGGTGATGATGAACTCCTTTAACTTGACCTTATCTGAGAAGCACTTTATCTGCCCTTCCATTCTAAATGACAGCTTTGCTGGATAGAGCAATCTTGGATGTAGGTCCATGACTTTCATGACTTGGAATACTTCTTTCCAGCCCCTTCTTGCCTGGAAGGTCCCTTTTGAGAAATCAGCTGACAGTCTATGGACTCTCCTTTGTAGGTAACTGTCTCCTTTTGTCTTGCTACTTTTAAGATTCTCTCCTTATCTTTCATCTTGAGTAATGTAATTATGATATGCCTTGGTGTGTTCCTCCTTGGGCTCAACTTCTTTGGGACTCTCTGAGCTTCCTGGACTTCCTGGAAGTCTATTTCCTTTGCCAAGTTGGGGAAGTTCTCCTTTATTATTTGTTCAAATAACTTTTCCATTTGTTGCTCTTCCTCTTCCCCTTCTGATACCCCTATAATTCAGATGTTGGAACATTTAAAGATGTCCTGGAGGTTCCTAAGCCTCTCCTCATTGTTTTGAATTCTTGTTTCTTCATTCTTTTCTGTTTGATTGTTTCTTTCTTCCTTCTGGTCCACTCCATTGATTTGAGTCCCAGTTTACTTCCCATCACTATTGGTTCCCTGTGCATTTTCCTTTATTTCACTTAGCATAGCCTTCATTTTTTCATCTAATTTGTGTCCAAATTCAACCAATTCTGTGAGCATCCTGATCACCAGGGCTTTGAACTGTGCATCTGATAGGTTGGCTATCTCTTCATCGCTTAGTTGTATTTTTTCTGGAGCTTTGATCTGTTCTTCCCTTTGGGCCATCTTTTTTTTATCTTGACGCACCTGTTAGGTAGTGAGGAGTGGAGCCTTAGGTGTTCACCAGGGTGGGGCAACCCACTTCACTGGGATGTGGGGACAGGGTCCGACAGGGAGCAATGGTGCTTGCTCCACTCTCTGCCAGATTTCAGTCCCTCCCACCACTTCCCCCAAGCAAACCAGGCCCTTCAGGTGCTGATTTCCATGTGGGTGGACTTGTGTACATTCTAGGACCCTGTGAGTCTCTGCAGTGAACTCTCCTGTGAGGCTGGGAGTCTCTCCCAGCACCTCAACCCCCACAGGTGTTTCCAGTCAGTGTTTTGAGGCTTTATTTTCCTGCACTGGAGCACTGGGTTGTGTGGTCTGTCTCACTCCCCAGTTTCACCTGGTTTATCTGCATGCGAATGTGGGACCACCTGGTCCACCAGCTACCTTGTGCACCATGCCTCTCCACATTCCACCACCTCGCTGGATCCTCCTGCTGCCACCTGCGCAACTGGGGTCCACCAGCCACCACTTTTTTTTACCATGACCCCTCTCTGCTAGGCCGCCCCTTGTACCAGTCTGTATGAATGTGTCTATTTTAACTCCTTGGTTGTCGGATTTCCATACAGTTCAATTTCCTGTCAGTACTGGCTGTTTTTTTGTTTCTAAATTTTTGTTGTCCTTATTATGGTTGTGTGAGGAGGCACATTGTGTCTACCTACGCCTCCGTCTTGGCCGGAAGTCTCCTATTTTATTAAGTTCTTATGAGATGATGTTGTTCATCAGAGTTCAGCAGGTAGAATTATGAGAATCCCTTAAATTAGATAAAGATAGACCCACAGGAGAGCCATCTCCACATTGTAGCTCAGAATTCTAAGACACAAAAGGAATTTCTGACCCCACAAACCTAATGTCGAAGCAAACATTTCAATTTCCTTGCTTCTCTCCACTCATTCAAAAATATTCCCAGCTAAACAGCAGTAGCTATGGAAAATCCTCCTGCATTTGCTTTCAAAATCCTATAGTTGCTTTCCAAAGCAGACATCCTTTGGTATGTTCAGAAGAGCTGCCTTGTCTTGTGTGAGCACCTTGACTGAGCTAAGAATATTCAATCTTCATTCTAAGTAACAATTGTATTGTATTTAGCAAGACTGACTTAATTTGGAAAACCTATGATGTGGATAAAAAAGACTAAAGAATCAGAGTACTGGTCAATAAACTTGGTCTAAAACCATCAGGCATCTTGAATATCAGATCCCTAAGGTTCAAACATGTTTATACCTAAGGGTAAGAACTATTCAAGGACAAAATTGAGTATGAAAATGTGTTATACAAATGCAGCTGTAGCACCTAGTAAATATGTAACAGCTAGCAAAAAAAGAGTTGAGGAAACTTCATAAGATGGAAAAAAATGGAAATTTTGGACAATTTCTACCTGGTGATAGAATTTTCTCTGTTGTGAAAGACTCATCGACCTTTTTACACAGGTATCATACAGCCTTCATTATCAGTCCCAATGAATAAAATGGTATTTGAAAAGAGAAATAATTGCATATTTCATAGGCCCAAAGACCGTAAGATCTTAGAGTGAGCGTCTCACTGCCAAAGCACAAATGTGTAGAAAATTATAGATATAAATTCTGAAGTGTATCAATGTTCACTGAGACCCAAGTAATTGGCATTCTCATTTGCCCCTTCTGAACTAAATATATAAATAAGAAAAATTGAGACACTCCTGAGATGTTTTAAAAGAAACATTGCAATGATGGTTTCGCTCCAACAGGTATGTCATTAGAGTGTGTCATCCAGCACACTGTATTCTTGGAACTGATAGGCTTTATTTATCAAGTTCAAATAGATCCCCCCACCCCCATCCACAATTGGGGGTGGAATGGAGGCATTAAAGGCTGTTAGGTACTTTACTACAAGCCACTAAAACATCACAGAATTACATTCTGCCTGCAACCATTTGTTATGGGCTAGAGCAGATTACAGGAGTAAGTACTGAGCCCTCAGCCATGATTTATGGTGAAAGAACAGCTCAGAGAAAAATTCAGTCAAGCAGAAATGACTGAGAAGTACAACAGACAGCCAAGGTGTGAGCGCTGAGTGAAACTTCTAGAAGGAAAAACTTCAAACACGGACCTCAGCCTTACAGGCCAAAGTTGAATTTAATCTTCTCAAAATTCCTCATCTGTGCACTTGTTTGCAGTTTGCAATAACCATGTCAAAGAAGAAGCACGTACTGACCAGGCAGGCAATGTGGTAATTGGGACATTCCGTCTCATCTTTTATTTCACAGTGTCTCCTTCTCACCATGTCTTGTCCTTTAAACAAAGGCAGTACACTACAAGTTTGCGGGGGAGAGGAAAGAATAAATTAAAAATTAATTTTGAAGCCATTTTCTAACATTTCTCAGCTTTCTTTATATTCACTGGAAATTCCTCAGAATGCCTTAAAACTAAGAACAAATGTCAACAAAACTCATTATGTTTGAGACCCACCTGTGGGTGAACAGGAGACCCAGAACAAACCACTCCTCTGCTCCAAAAGCACATGGAAAGACCAGTCAGATTACATGACTATGGGAGTAGAAGAGAAATGCTATACAAAGAAAAAACTGGAAGGAAATCCAAACTTTTAATAGAGATTTTTCTTTCTGAGTAACGAGCATTACCACACAGATAATACATTTTTATATATTATCCAAATTGTCTCTAATATATTATTTTAGTAATCAGGAAACGAGGTTTTTGATGTGTGAAACAAAGAGGAAGATGAAATTCGAGTGTCCCCAACTGGCACATTTCATTTTTTTTAATATTCTTGTTTTCTTTTAAGATTTTATTTATTTATTTTTAGAGAGGGGCCAGGAGGAAGAAAGAAAGGGAGAGAAACATCAATGTGTGGTTGCCTCTCAAGCACCCCTTACTGGGGACCTGGCCTGCCACCCAGGTATGTGCCCCAACTGGGAACCAAACTAGTGACCCTTTGGTTCGCAGGCCGGCACTCAGTCCACTGAGCCACACCAGCCAAGGCTACATATTTCATCTTGATAATCATATGCAGATATATATGTATGTATATGTGAGAATATGAACATATACACAAGAACTTTCAGGCAACTTCTGGGGCAGTCACTATTTTCTCTACCCAGGCTTTCTTCTTGAAATGTAAACCCTTAAAGTATAAAAAGCAAAGCAATTACCCCAATTTACACAACCTACACTTAGGAGACATGCCAGTGAGGACATTATAATACCCACTTGGTTACCCATTTAGTTTCAGAGCCTTGATTCCAAAATGTCACCTGGGCAAGTCTTTCTCTGAATCGATTCATTCCTTAAGCTACCGAAGTTTTTGGTGCCAGGCACATCCCTTGGCACTGCAAGGAACAGAAAGATGAATAAACTACAGTTTTATCCACTAGGCAAGGCCCATACACATCTATCAATATGCAAATATCAGCCAACATGTGCCCAAAAGAAATGGGCAAAGGGCATCTTTCACTGTGAGCTTATCAAAGAATAATTCAAGAATGTGGTGGCATTTGAGCTCAGCCTTAAAGAGCAGGCTGGCTTTTAGGAGACAGAGAGGCAGTGGGGCAATCCAGTCATCTGCAAAATCAGTGACAGTGAGGGCCTGAGAGTTAAGACAAGTAAAGCAATTTGACTAGGATGTACAGTGCATGCCAGAAAAACAGTGGGAGGGAGGGAGGGCATACAATTTAGGCCCATAGAGGCAAGACAGTGGAGACAATAAGAGCAGTGGGATGGCAAGAGAGGCTGCAGGTGGAGGCAGCTATGACAGCAGGACAGCCATTGCAATGAGCAGAAACAGGGGCCTCAACTGGGGAGACAGTGGAAAGGAAGGTACAGCCACAGGAACTGCCAGTTACCTTATTAGGGGGAGCAGGGGAGGTTTGGCTCCTGAGTGGGTGACTGGCAGAGGAATGAAGTGAGGGAATCAAGGTGGCAGCAGGTGTAGGGCAAATGACAAGTTCATCATTAGAGAATCCAAGAAGGCTCAGGGCCTTCTGAAAGGACACACACATCTGTGCAGAATCCAGGCTGGTGCAATTATAGGCTCACCAGGAGATAACCCATTCATTTTCTTCTCCTCGAGCAGTTCCAGGCAAAAGCTTCTGCAGACAGCTGAGCTAGACAGGTATTTAGGAAAGGATACTGCCATTTTAATTCTGCCCCATGGTAATAGCCTTCACAGGAGAATTTGTTATTTGTGGATAATCTAAATCATCCTGCCACAATCTCTCTTCCTCTCCTATTAAGATGATACACACAGATCACCTACTGTGCCCCCTCATTCTGCGGTTTGTATAAGAAATGCCCATTTCCTGACCAGTCAATATCACAAATTTCACTTCATGCCAATGGAGTGTGGTCTGTATATTATATAAAAATTGATTAGCAGTTACCTAGTTACATGGCCAATGATACAAAACGTCTTCAAGCTACTTTTTGTTGCCACTTAATATATTTAATGTTATAAACCAACATGCAGTATATGACTGCATGTTGGCTCTGATTAAGTGACTCTTTGATTTCAGATGAAAGCAAAGAGGGCTTATCCCATGTATATACATAACCATAAAATTGTTGACTGGAACTGCTATGAAAATACCATCATTATTCAGGAACTTTGTCTTAAAAATATATTTATAAGTGATTTTTCTATATTTTCATAAAACTCAGTATATAACTCTATTAAAGTAGTTAACAAATTGTATCATATTTATTTTTTTAAGGTGGCCTGCTCCCTTCATTAAAATGTGAGCACCATAAGGTCAGAGAGAGCAGTTTTTTAATTCATTTCATATTCCCAATGGCTAGCACATTGCTCTGCTTTGGGAATAGGAATAAGTTACTCAATGTTTGATTCAATGAGTGGACAGATGAAGAAACTAAAGAAAGTGAGATGCCCGCCCCCCCCCCCACCAACCAAACATCATTATGTAGCTGTTGCGTCCAAGATACCCATGTTTCTGCCACTTAGATAGGAGACTTCCCAAATGAAATATCTTGAGTCCTAAGTTGCCATTCACATTTGACCTTTGTTCCCACTTTAGTAAATGATGACTCTGCTGTCCTTTGAATGGTCACACTGACTTTGCCACTGACTCTCTGACTCCGTCTCCCAGTGGGAACCTCTATTTGCCAGTCACTCCCTCTCCCCAGCCAAAAAGTTTTTTAAAAAAAAGTTACGTTAGCTCTACAAGGGCACTAACACTGTCTTGTTGGCCACTGTATCCAGAGTGCCTATCATCTGATAGTGACTCCAAAGACATTCATCAAGTGAGAAAATGAATTAGAGATTTCTCAGTCCACTGCCATACCAACCAGTCTTCTATACTGCTATGAAAAAAAAAATGAGAGAGGAATAAAAAAACTAAATTAAACTCTGCACTGACATTGAGAGGTTCACTAGTGGTGAACAAAAGGTGACTCTGGAATCTGAGGACACATTAATACCATTGTGCATGGCTCTTACAGCCCTGTCATTCTGGCCCTGGAGCAGCTGTGATAAGAACCAAACTATCTTCTTCGTGGCTATGTTAGAAGAAAAAGTCTCTTCTCTAACCACACACACACACTCTCTCTCTCTCTCTCTCTCTCTCTCTCTCTCTCTCTCTCTCTCTCTTTCTATCTCTCTCTCACTCTCCTTTTTAAAGCAGTAATGTGTCCACTTAGAAATAATTCATAACTATCTTACAAAGAAGAAGAATGCCCTAGGAACTCTGGATCCTGAAAGGGGTACATTAATAGTGTTGTAAATTTTGGTGGGAGAAATCACATTATTTTAATAAATGTTACGCATAAAATAATGGAATAAAGATATCCTCCTTATAATAGAAGTACAAGTTATGACACAAATTATTCCTTTTTCCCATTTCCCTTTAATCAAGCTACCCTGGGAAGATGAAAGAGTAAAGAGAATGAGCTTGAACTTGAAAGAGATAAGATGTATACCTGAGTAATTGACCTGATCCATTCATTGTCATTATTCTTTTTGCATTTGCTTTAGGTTAGAGTTTGGCAAAAATCAAACTTAGTACAAGTAATAGTTATAAGGTACATTGGCTCTCAGTTTTTAAGTTTTTGAGACTGAAACTTAAGCTTTATAATTATTTCCTCTCAGGAAACTGTGGATTCCTGTATCCTACCAAAAGGCATTGCTAAAATTAAAGCACAAGACTGATTGGCCTTCACTCTTCCCTAAACAAGCAATAAGGTAAAAAGCTGACCATGAGGACATCAGCCACCCATCCATTAAAATGCCTTTTACTTGCTTCATTCGGTCAAGCTTAAAGCTAAAGCAGAGGATAGTGCTGAGAGGCCTCCTATAGGACTCTTTGAACCCAGACCCCTAATCCAGCTTTGTCAGTTATTTTGAGTAGATGTAAACGGAGATTTTGAGCAATCCTTTTCACCCACAGAAGTCGAAAGAACGGCTGGACTTCTAAAAATTAAAACTTAAGTTTCCGGTATACCTTTCTCTTGACCTTTAAGGCTGACATGAAGCTCCAGATTAGAACTCCCCACGCAGAGTCCCCACCTCACACTCCATCTGCCACACTCAGAAACAGTGGGCCCATCCAGCTCCCCGGCGGGATAGCCAAAGCCACTATAGGAATTTCAGTTGCTAAAATGTTGACCCCACCCTCCCTCTGCCAAAAAAACTCCTACTGCTTTAAAGAGTTCCTGTCAGGTGATATAGATAAGAAAAATAATACCCCACTCTATACTTGTATAATATCTTTAATTATTCCATACAAGGCAACTTTGTGAAGATGGCAAGGGAAGTAGTTAACATTTAACAGTTGTGAAAACTGGGGCCCGGAAAGGTTAAAATGGTTTGCCAAAGGTCACACAGCTAGTCAGCAAAGTCAACCCATCTTTTGACTTCAAAGGATAGTATTCTTTCCACTGTGCTGCACCCTGCTGGCCTGTTCAAAGGTTTTATTTGGCTTGTTTAAGGAGATGCTGGCATATTTGTGCATATTGCATATATTGAGGAAGTCCTGGGTCTTGGGGGTCTGACAATTGCATCAGTCAGCTGCGTTGGGCATTTCCAGATGTCCCCCAGCTCTGATAGCCTGGTCTGAGTAAAGCTGACCCATTCAGTGTAATTCCAGGCAATTCATTCCAGTCAGGATTTCAGAGAGACTGGAGGTGATGGAGTCTTTTTTGGTCAACCAATGAAAACAGCAGCATTTACTTCATTTTGCTTTTTACTACATATTGACTGTGTGCCAGGCACTCTCTGACGAGTGTCTTGCATTACCAAGCTCATTCAAACCTCATAGCAACTCTATGAGAAGGTACCACAATTTCTCTCATTTTACTAATAAGAAAACCAAGGCTTAGAAAGTGATGGGTAGCCTTGATCAGGGAGGATGATCAGAGACAGGAACCAGGGCAACTTGACTCCACAGCTCAGATTTTTAAAACCTGCATTACACAGCCCAGAGAAGTTCATGCCCTCTTGATCCACCAGTAACCCTCCAGAGAGTCCCCAAGTTCAACAGACTCTAAGCCATTATAGAGAATACTCTCTTACAAAGCAGGAGCCAGCCCCCTTGGCTCAAGGCCTCTAACGATTGCCAGAACAGGAAAGAGCTGCCATTTTAGCACTATGAAACTACCATGTCGCTTCTCTTTGGACAATTACTCAAAGCATGTAAATGTAGCGAAAGAACACATTCCTCAACCACTGGGAATCTGAACAAAGTCCCCATGACCCAGACTCTTTGGGGTCAAGAGCAAAACTCTTCAAAGACCTTAATAGAGGAAGAAAAGATAAAGGGGAAATAAAACTACTGATCTAAGATCAGAAGTAGCTATTTAAGATCCATGTCTCCTGTACTCACAGAAGCTTTGAGTATCCGATTTAATGGGTATCCTTCAGCCTTTAAAAACAGCCCCTGGTGGAGGGAGCAGCCCCACCTGTTCAGGCCTTCCTTTCTGACCAGCCCACAGTGCCGCAGCCCTGCGTGAGAAGGCCTCACATTGCCATCCATTCCTCCATGCCAACCTCTTCACCCAGAGAGCAGTCTCACCTCTAAGAGTAGGGTTCTGGGGTGTTCTATGTTTTGCTTTTGGTCGGAAGTCTTATTTAAAGAAGGCCCAATAACTGAACTATTCTGAGGGAGAGCAGGGCATGGAGCCCAGTAGTTTCTGACGTCACCCCACCCACTGGCATTCGGAGTGCTGAGTTTCCAGGTTGATAGGAGCCTTAATGAGCAGCCTTACAGCACCCTGGCTAGAGGTTGCAAAGCTCCTGACCTCAAGAATTTCCTATTATGTTTCTCATTCAGGCAAATCTGAATCTCTATTTTGAAACAGCCCTTCCTGTGTTTTATGTTTTGTTAATCTAAATGCTCCTAGTCCAGGAAGCCTCAAGAGGAGGCGTGTTCAGTGTCTGAGGCAGAAGAATCCTTCCAGCATTGGGCAGCAGTCACAGGTAAATGAATGGGCTTTAAGTGAACGCTGGTGGTGGATTTTTCTCTCCACTGGGAGCTCACGTAAAAGCAGCAGGCTTCAGATGAAAAGCAGACATGGTCTCTGGTGCTAAAACACAAGGAGCCTGAATTATGTTTCTGTCTCCCCTCCACCCAACACACCTGAGCACTCAGCAAAGTGGACAACAGAGGGATCTAGTGATGATGGGAAGGCAGTGAGCTTCCTCCCCAGGCCACCCACCTTCCACTTTAGGCACTGAGGTAACAACAGGCATATTTTGAGACTCCCTGGAATTATCTAGTCCCTTCGACTGAAAGTCCTCTCAAAGGATTAACACTGCTCCAATCAGCCTCTTAGCAGTTAAGTCTTCTGTTTCCGTTCAGATGACCCCTGAGTCCAACCCAACAGAGATGATGTCACCATAGACAAATCGAAAGAGCGTGGGGACTTCTCAGATGGAAAGTATACTGTGATTCCTGTTTCCAAGTAACATTCCAGTCATAGCTGTTTTTAAGGCAGTAAGTCTCCCCCTGCCTGAGGGCAGGAATTGCCAAATAACATGTGGGACCCAAGCCGGAGTTAGTGGTGATTGGCCTGGGGTGCATCTCCCCAGGGGATTTGCCCATGCATTCAGGCCTGAGACACACAGCTCTATTTCTACTTGTGTAGCCAAATTAAAAAAAGAGAGAGAGAGAGATTTGGCTGCCTGCCACCACAAAAACCAAACTCGTGAGGCAGATGCTGGTGAAAAAGAAAAAAAAATTTTAGTCAGGTGCCGTGCTATCTGGGAAAATGGCAGACTCTTGTCTCAAAGCCCATCTCCTCAGCAAGACCAGGACAGAAGCCAGTGCCCAGAGTTCCTACTCCAATTTAAAGTGCAGTCCTTCAGGGCCACAGGTGGCTGCTAAGTGGTCATAGTCCCCATACAGGTAGCTTAGCTTGTTCCCAGCTGTTGTTCATTTCAGGTTCCCTCCTAGGCTTGTGTGTGGAGGCTGCAGGGCCATGGGCCATGCAGTTGCTAGGACCACAAGGTTGCACTCCCAAGAGAGTGTGCAAACACACCAGCCTGCACATCACTAGGTGGCCAAGAAAACAAGAGGCTCCCTCCTTGAGGCCATGAGCCACGTGGCCCATGGCGAGGACAGGTGAGTCTACCATGAGAGTGAGAGAGAGTGAACAAAACAGGGCCTCTTTGTTCCCCTAGGGCAGGGGTGTCAAACTCATTTTCATGGGGGGCCACATCAGCCTCACGGTTGCCTTCAAAGGGCCGAATGTAATTTCAACTCCTTAACAGTTAAGGAGTAGTTACATTTATACAGTCTTAAAATTATTTCAGCCCTTTGAAGGCAACCTCGAGGCTGATGTGGCTCCAGTGAAAATGAGTTTGACACCCCTGCCCTAGGGCTATATTAGCTTGGTGTGGGATGGGCCATGTGCTTTCTCAAAATGACCAACCAACTTCCCAAGCTTTCCCATCTTTTGGGTGGGTCCCCTTCCCAAAGAATTCCTTCTTTTCCCAGGCTAAACCGACAGGCTTCTTTGGTCCAGCACCTTCCCCTGTGCCATTTTGACTTCCAAGGCACATGTGCCTGCCTTCGCCCAGAGCCACCCCCAATCTGATAACAGAAGTGGCAGGGAGGGCTTTTTTCTCTATTTAATTATGATACTAGCTTTCACACTTGGGCCACATCCATTGATAACTTCCAGCTTTGTGCACCTAGTGTAAAAACCTCCCCCTGCCACCATCTTGGACAATGGGGGAGACTCCCCCACAGTCCAGACTGCCTACCGGTAACACTTGGAGTGCAGGCTGAGGAGGATCCCCTCATTTCCAATCTAGGGACCACCATCTGAACTTGTGTGGGGTGACCTTACCAACCCAGGGAAGTCGAGGAAGGGATGGAAGGGGGCGCCCTCCTTTCTGTGGTAGGATGAGCCAGGCAAGGTCTAGGAACGCAGTGAGGAGACCACAGTGCAGCCAGGAAGCCACCGGGGGACAGTCTTCCCTCAGATCCCTGCACGCGTTTGCACACCTCCTGCACTGTGGTCTTGGGGACTGGGGGGACAACCCAAAATTATGCTCTAACCTCTCCCTGCTTGCAAGATGACCCAGAGGAAGTCGCTTATCCTCCAGCAGTTTCCTTTGGGAAATATAAAAATTCCTCCCACGGACAAGCACCGGAGGGCTGCCCCATGCACACCAACTTGGGGATACACTGGCAAAAGGAGGCCATTTGCACAGATTATTATTATTATTATGAATACTGACTTCCCTGCTAAAGTCTAACACCTGCGTTAAAACAGTTGTACGTGTGCTGGGAGCTGCCCTCCGAATGACTCTACACACATTAATATGAGAGTTAATCTCCCAAGTAGCAGAAGAGTATTAGCAGGTCCCTGTGAGGTTTACTTCTCAAAACCTCAGATTTAGAAGGCAAATCTCAGGTGGCAGCTCTGTGGTCAGGCCCCCTCCACCCAGCTTAAGGACAAAGAATTAGGAGCATCTTAATTGCTCAGGTCAATGGACTTCAAGGCTAAGCCAGAAAGAAGGAAGTCTATTGCCCTGGACGACACCCCCCCCCCATGTTTTTCAAGCAATTTCTCCAGTTCGTCTGTTTTAAGCACCTTTGAATTCCTCTGGTATAATCACCCTACACTTTGTCAACACAAAGTGATTGTTTAAACGACTCAATCAAATCATGCCATGGGCAACTATTTCCATTTATTATGATTTATTGCCTGCTTAGCACCAATGTTCCAAACACATTCAACAGAATAGGAAGCTTCAAAAATGATTTTTCTTTCTGCTCTGGAGACCGACAGAATACTAAAACAACCTGCTTAGAGTACAGGAAAGATTATCCTCGCTGATGAGGGTCCATCACTGAGGACATTTGGGGAAGGTTTAATTTTCCAGGTGAAAAAGAACCAGGCTTTCTTATTGCCATTGATCCTCCTATTGACCTAGCCCACTCGTTAAATTGATTAGAGAGAGAGGGGATGCTCGTTTTTTTCACCAGGCCAGGAAGAGATTTGTCGTGGATAAACCAAAGTCACATAATCCCACCAAACGCAGGAATCCGGTACCAGTCTTGGTCCCCAGCACCCACCCACGCTGGCATCTTTAAGTACTGAATAAATGCTTACTTAATTGATTAATGCAAGTGTGAGAGACCAGACCACTTATTTTACCCACCACTAATCACATCTGCAACTTAGGGAATGGAGGTTTTTTGCAACTGAGCTTTTTCTGAAAGAGCCCGTGGTCATTTTAGTCCTTCCCTCAGGGTGTTGCCAGGAGAGGGAGCAAAGTGCGGAGCTGACAGTCCTTCGACTATGTTAGCTGGGTAAACATGCTCCTTGTTGTTCTTTATAACAACATTTAACTTTTCTTTAAGTTCTATAATATGTGAATATTAACCATTTGAATTACTTGTAAAAAATAAAAAGCACTCTGTGCTAACATCATTCAGATACTCTCTCTCTTCAGTCATACCTGAGAAAAGATTTAGTGACTGTCCTGTCCTGTATGAAGTCCTGATGGGTCTGAGATGTTAACTTTGCCAGTATCGCTTCCCCACACCAGCCTGGGTTCCCTGCTTGTCTGCAGCCCGTCACCTAGGGTGCTGCAGGGGCACTCAGCAGGGGCTGCTGACACATTAGGGTTTTCCTACCTGTGCACAGACCTGTAAAAATCAAGGCCCTGATAAACCATTATCCACAGCAATAGCCAAATCGTTTCAGATCTTTCTTCTCAGTTCAATTTTATTTCTGAAGAACTCCAACAAAACACCTTATCATTTGCTGAAATGAAATGAAACCTGCTTGAAATTGGTCATTATGTGTAAGTCCTAATGCTACAGAAATGGATACCCATCGTTTGTTTCTAGGAAGGTCTGAGACTTTGTTTGAAGAAATAAAAATTCACAGGCAGCCTTTATTCCAATCCAGCCAGAACTGTCCTTTCTAAAGCAAGGCAAACACGCTGCCTCTGTCTCCCCCTAGTGCCTGCCCCAGACCACCTCTGCCTTCAGCTGGTCTCCATCAGGTTATCCAGCCCTGGCTCCTGCCATTCCTCTGCCTCCCACCCCACTGCTTCCCCAGCACACATACCTTGGGAACTGCAGCATGAGCTCAGATGAGGGCTCAGATGTTCCAAACAGTATCATTATTTGCTCTTCATTATCAAAGCAGGGGAGATGTAGGAGGCTGTTGCCATCCCACGGATGAGAAGTTTTTTGGCATCATCAGCTGCCTGGTGGGGAAAGTGATGCAGTAACAAGGATTGTGTAACTGGAGCTAAGGACATGGTAGCCCCAGGGCCCTAGGTTCACAGAGAGGCCTGGGATCCCAGCTGGACCAGCGCAGCCAGGCTGCTGTCTGCCCAAAGCTTGTGTCAGCAACAGCCCCTCCTTGCCAGTACAGCAGCACTTTGATCTGGATGCCTTGTAGGCTCTGGACACTTCTCAGGCAGATTGTCCAGGGGACAGACCTACCAGGATCCATAGCTATTCATCCTTCCCTAGGACTGTCACTCTGCTCACAGCATTTTCTGTAAGATGTATGTGAAAGGACTGTTAAACCCATACCTCTCCGTTTTGCTCCTCATGGGAACTTTAAGTAGTTACATAAAGGCTTAAATGGATGGAAAGGGCCCTGGACCAGTGGCTCGGTTGGTTGGAACATCATCCTATACAGCAAAAGGTTGCAGGTTCGATCCCTTGTCAGGGCACGTACCTAGGTGCAGGTATCTATCACCTGAGTTTGTTGTGAAATTTGAATCATGGAATGCGTGCACAACATTTAGCATAAATAGTGTCAGCAAATGTTAGCTGTTTTTACTTTTATAATTCTTATTTACAAATGCTTACTATGTGCAAAAAACTTAGATTTTTTTAAACTATAATAAGAGTTCAGGTAATTTCAATTTTCTTAACAGATTCTCAGGTAGATATTATATCACTTAGAGAAGTCAAGTAATTTGTCCAAAGCCACACAGCTGTTCAATAGTAAAGCTAAGATTCAAGTCTACACTGCTGCAACTCTAGATATCAGTTCTGTTTCCCATGTCTGGTGTTCTTAAATATTGGGATTACAAAGTCAGGCTGAAGCCCTCCAGCGGCTCTCCAACACCTGCAGAATGGACTCCACCGTCCTCTGCATGGCCTACAAATGAAGGAACTTGGACTCTGATTCCTCTCCTGTCCCCACACCTCACATCCTGCTTCGGCTGCAGCAATCTATTTGGCTTCCCCGCGAATACCCTGCCATACGATAGAGCTTGAACAAGTGAATGAATACATGAATGTATGAATGCAATGATGTGTGTGTGTGGCTAATGCTGGAGAGTGGTGAAAAAGCTTAGTTTGATTCTATAAAAGTCAGAGATTTGGGTTTTTTTTCTCTTTTCAAGGTAGGCAAGAGCTGGACATGATTCAAAACAGCAGAGAAGCAACTACTTGAAAGAAAGGCTAATTATTGAAGAACTACAGGATGATAATGCTGCTAATAATAAAATTATAATCAGTCTCATTTTAACTTAAAAACTTAGGGAGGCCTCTCTGAACCCCTTAAAGAGGTTAACTCCACATTAAATTATTCTGTAGCACCTTTACCATTTTTTCACTGTTATTTTGATGATACATCACATTCAAAACCATGTGTTCTATATTTACTACATTTAACAAGCTCCACAAGGGCAAGGGCATCGTCTTGTTCATGCTGGATTCCTAGCAGTTAGTACAGTGTCTGCCACAGAGTAGATGTTTAATAAATATTAATTAACCACAAGATTAATAGCATTTCTTTGCCCTAAGAGTGAGCATCCTTCTGCTTGCTGATACCAGTAAGATACAAAAAAAAATTTCATTTCTTGACAAAAGAATCTAACATATGACACTCTGACTGAAGCAATACACATTTAATAAGTTTTAGTTCAAGTATAATTTTTGTCAGGATCAGTAAATTGACCCACCTACTGGATAAGGAAGAGGATACCCTTATTACCCTCCTGCTTACAAATGCCCCCATTGTCTTTAGAGTAAAGTGGTCACTGCTTAGGTGGCACCTAGGCTTCTCCCCAACCTGCATTCCCAGCCTTCTCTCCTGCCACCACCCCAGGCAACCCTCACCATCCCACAACACCCCACTGCGCACTTGCTGATCCCCCTTTCTGGAAAGCTCTTCCCGACTTTCTGCATCTAGTGACCTACTGTCTGTCCTCCCTTCAAACTCAAACTAAAACCTCCCCTGCAACCCCAGTGTGGGACAATCTGCTCTCTTTCTCCGCCCACCCCACAGCACTCTACACTGGCCTCTAAAAGTCTAGAAATTTTAAGTCCTGTACTAATAAGTTCCTTGAAGGCACTAATTGTTTCCTGTTCATCTCTGCATCTCCAATGTCTAGCGCAAGTCTGCATAAAGGTCAGTACTTTTTCTAATGCATAAATATAAAAGAAAACCTTGGGTCCTCATACCCCATATTCATCCATCAGACAATCTAGTCAGTCTTAGAAATATGTCCTGAATCCAGCCCCTTCTCCCCACTTCCATTACTACCACCCTAGGCCAAGCCACCATGATGTCTTGCCTAGGCCACCACAACAGTCTCCTAGCTGGTTTCCTTGATTCCAGCTGCAATCCATTTTGTGCATAGAAGCCATCGGCCTTTTAAAATTTCAACCCTGCCCTGTCCAGGTGGCTCAGTTGGTTGGAGCATCATCCCACACACCAAAAGTTTGCAGATTCAATCCCTGGTCAGGGCATATACCTAGGTTGTGGGTTCAGTCCCAGTTGGGGCATGTATGGAGGCAACTGATCTGTGTCTCTCTTTCACATCAATGTTTCTCTCTCTCCCTGTTCCTCTCTCTAAAAATAATGAGTATGTCCTTCAGTGAGGATTTTTTCTTAATTAAAATATAATCCCTCTGCTGGACATCATCCAGTGGCCTCCATCACACGTAGAATAAAATTCAAACTTCTTCGTGAAACCCTATTTGCTCTCATACTTGTTCATCCTACCTGCCATTTCTCCAACATGCCAAGATTCCTCTTTGTTCTTGTTCCATTTTTGCCCATGTGACCCACTCCTTGGCATTCAAGACCCTGCTCAATGTCATCTCATCAGAGAGGCCTTCCCTGACCAACTTATTTAAAACAGCCCACATTTCCTTGTCTTACCTTGTTTTTCTGCATCACACTGATCCATATCAGACTTGGTATTTTTACCTATTTGTTTATTAATTTTCTATCTCCTGTATAATAGTAAGGTCCATGAAGACAGGAATGTTACTTTCTTCACAGATGTATTTTCAGTGAATAGACCTTTATAACATAAACAGTTGGTGCTCAATAAATATTTGTTGAACAGTTTAAAAAAATAAAAGTTTCTTTAAGCGTTTGCCAAAGATGGCCAACCCACCATGGCCAACCAGGATCAGAGGTGGTGGTCACTCACTGGGAAGGCATTAACATTTCTATCAGCTTCTGTAGAAACAAGTTAAAATATCCAGCCTTTCTCCAAAAGCACATGAACACAAACCAGTTCTATAACCCTTACCACATCAGGCTGCAGTCACATCTTTTAGTGGACAGTGGAGGCATGCTGCTCACCCAAGCAAGGGAGGCCAGGCCATCCTCTAACAAGAAAAAGCAGATGGTAGTCCCTGCTGCGCTCAAGGTTGTGCATCCAGAGCTTCTGTGAAAGTTTGTCTACCTGGAGCACGTGGTTCACAAGGTTAGCTAAAAGTACCAGGAGGTGGCTGCCACCCTGGAGGGGAAGAGGAAAGAGAAGACCAATATTCATTACTGGAAGAAAGAACAACTCATGAGACTACATAAACAGGCCAAAAATAGCATAAAGAACAGTGACCAATATACAGAGAGTCTCAAGGCCCAGGACTCCTGGTCTGAATGCCATTAAGACTGTGTATTCCTCATGCTTGACTTGGCCCACCCTCCTACCATCACCACCCTGAGATGTTAGGGACCCATGAGCAGCTATCCAGGTGCCTGGGGTTTCAAAGACTAGGGACACAGATGGGGCCTTGGTCACTGCTCCTGTTTAAAAGTTACTTTAAATCTCTCTACAGCTGTGCAGGCATAACTTGTCCGTGTCTTACTTGTTTGTGGAGAGTTTCAGAAAATCAATAGGAACAACAAGTTACTTCAGTTTCAGTATTTGCAAAAATGAGCTAGAAAACTGTAATGGGAGAGGACCTGCTTCCCACATGATCATATACTGTGCTATGCAGCTGTTAGAATGTGGGAAATGCTGTGGGCAGTCTGGGCTGGCGTAGTGCACAGGCGGGGAGACAGCCACCAGGGGTACAGGCACTTCCTTTGCCACTCCCCTGTGTTTTGTTACCAGAGGTAAATTATATTAAGGGGGGTGGGAGAGAATGGATAGAGCATCTGGCTACTGGCTCCCAATATAAAGAGGGAAATGAATATGAGTTTGGTGTTTTGAAAAATAAAATTGGATACAGAGAAAAATGTCTAAGGATACCCTGGATGAAATATGATAACAAAATTGGATGGCTCCAGGCACAGGAGCTCTGCTTCCACTAATTTACTTGTTTTTACACAGCCAGATTGTTAAAAGGGGACTTTGTGCCCTGGGGACATGTTGATGGGAATATAGTTGCATATCACTGCAGGGCCTCAGTCTAGAAGGGAATTCATCTTACTCCTGCATCTTGCCCATGGATGGCTTCCAGAGGTTGATGAAAGGATTGTGAAGATCCTGTTTAGGAACCACAGAGGCACAGATTAGCTGGACTCCAAGAGTCTCCTGAGTAGCTCAATTCCACCCCTTCCATCTTTGGCAAACAGGCTATTATCAGTTTCATCATTTCTCCCACGAAATAGGTACCTTATGATTGACTATCTCTGCTCTCTGCTACTCAAGACAGGGCTGTATTTCTGTGATGAAGAACACTATTCTAGAAAAGCTTTGAGATTAAAGATGTCATCTAAATATTAAAGTAAAACTTCTTTAATTCAGATTCTGCTGACTTTGTGAACTCAGAATGCATCATCATTTTCACTGGGCTGAGACTTACCTTAGTCCAGCAGCGAGGGGATAGGGAGGTTACTAAGCAAATTGGTGGTGAAAACCTTATTTGCAAAAGATATGACCAGTTTAAAAAGACTTATTCACAATAGGCTTAAAAACAGTTTATCAGCACTATTAATTTTTTTACATTATAAAAAATTAAGGGCCCTGGCTGGTGTAGCTCAGTGGATTGAGTGCAGACCTGTGAACCAAGGGATCGCGGTTCAATTCCCAGTCAGGGCACATGCCTGGGCTGCAGGCCAGTTCCTGGCAGGGGACGCAGGAGAGGCAACCATACTTTGATATTTCTCTCCCTCTGTCCCTCTCTCCTTCCCTTCCCCTCTAAAGATAAATAAATAAAATGTTTTAAAAAATAAATAAAATAAAATTTTAAAAAAATTAAGGTATAATTTATATAGTAAAATTTACCCTTTTTAGTGTACAATTCTACCAGTTTTTGCAAAACACACAGTTATATAATAACTCCCATAATCAAGAAACAGAATAGCCTCATAATCCCCCAAATTCTCTCACTCTCCCTGGTGGTGAAGCCTCTTCCTGCCCCAATTCCTAGAAACCACTAATCAGTTTTATGTCCCATTAGTTTCGGCTATTAGAAAATGTCCTATAGAGAGAATCACATGGTATCTAACCTTTTGAATGTGACTTCTTTCACTCAGCCCAGTGCATTTGTGGTTGCTCATGTTGGAGGGTGTGCAGGAGCATGCTCCAGTTCACAGCAGAGCACTGCTCCATCGCACTGCGGCGTGCTTTTCCACTCACCAGTTGGGCATTTGAGTTGAAGTCACTATAAAAATTCACAACCAGGTTTTTGTGTGAACATAAATTTTTATTTCATTTGTGTAAATACCTCAGAGTGGACTGCTGAGTTGTCTGCTGTTTAACTTTTTATGAAACTTACCAAACTGTTTTTCTAAAGTAGCTGTTCCACTTTCCTTTCCCAACAAAAAAGTGTGAGAGCTCCCATTGCTCCACATCCCTGCCAGGTTTCCTTCAGTTGTTTTTTTTTTTTATTTTTGTTTTCTTTTTTAAATTTTGGGCATATTCATAGACGTGTAGTAGCAGTATCTCACATTTTAATTTGCATTTTGCTATTAACAGAGTTGAGCATCTTTCTATGTGCTTATTTACCATTTATATATCATCTTTGGTGAAGTGATGATCCAAATTTTTAGCCCATTCTAAAAATTAAGTTCAAACTATTAATTTAATGGCTGGTGTGTATATAAATGTTCATATATATGATTTCATTTGATCATCGCAACTCTGGGAGGGAAGCAGGACAGATATTTTCCCAATTCCCAATTCTCAATATCCCTGAGAAATTGAGGATGGAAATGGTTAAATGACTAGTCCAAGTTCACCCCAGGTGGCAATACAGGAGAGAGAAGCCAGGTTTGCCACTGGCACTTTCCTCCACAAGTTGCTGACCTACACTTCGCGAAGACAAACAGGGCACAATCTACTCAGCAAGACTGAACTGTCAGCTGAGGCTGCAGGTGACTAAGCCAGCCAAGGCAAAGTTCGGGAAAGGTGAAGTCTGTCCTTCTGTCTGTCCTACACTCCTTTCCAATCCCCTCCTGCAGTGAAACTTCGCTGTGGTTTGTCTCCCTCCTCTGGAGTCCAACTCCCAACTAGTAGTGCTGAGAAAATAATCTTAAACAAATCTTCCCTTTCTCCTCCTCTCAACCCCTGAGTGGGTATGTTTGCATTTAAATGAGGGATTTTAGAAACTCCACTTCTGTGGGCTGGGATGGGAGTAAAAGACAGAAAACTGTACAAGAACAACAATTAAAATAAATTTTTTTAAAAAGGAAAGAAACGCCACTTCTTCATGCTGTGGTTTTGGAACTGTTCTCTTCAGGGCTGCTGAGAAATGGGCTGAGGAGCCCCTGCAGGTGGAAGTGAGGCTTTGGATCCACCCCACCTACCCAAAGCAGCTTTGTTTTGATCTGTTTTACATTTTGGGCTTTCATTTAAGATTTTATTCGAAAAGAAGAATGTGTTGCTTTCCAAAATATGCTTGAAATAAATGAACCAGCATATGTCTCATATATCCTGTAATGCAGATATTTTACTAATTGAAACTGAACCCTCGAAATCCCCAGCTCAATCTGTATTATGAAGATTTTACCTCATTGAAAAATAGAACTGACTTTTCCTAATCTGTTCTCCATGCCCCTCCTCATCCTGGTCATATAAAGTATCAACTCCTTTTCGCCTCTGGGGGTACAGGAAGGGCTTGGCTGCTGTCATCAGCCCTTGAACATTTTCATGTTTACTCCAGTGCACTGCTTAAATACTATCTTTTTCTCTGTGTGTCCTGACGTAGAAAAGGTTAGAAAGCACAGAATAGAATTGTTGTTGGGGCTTGGGATCTAAAGTCGCAGAGTCAGTCATTCTGACTCTTACACACTAGTAGAGTCATCCTGGCAAATTGCTTAATTCATCTAAACCTCAGTTTCCTCATCTGTGAAATGAGGACAGTAGCGCCATAGTTCTTAGAACGGCTCTGAGAATGAAAAGATAAGGTATATGACACACATGGCAAGGTTCCTGATATATATGAGCCACTCAGCCAGTGGTTGCTCCTGGAACAGCCAATGAAGCCCTGAGATTTGCCCTTTCAGCTGTGGAGGTAGTCAGACTTTGCCACCACCTCACTGCTGCATCTTGATTATGCTTCCACAATGAGTGTAAGTGTGAAGCATCACTAAGCAAATATGAGCACAATTTTTGAAGTTATTAATGTTTATAACACCTAGTTTACATCTCTCTGGCAATAAAAGTGAAAAAACACATGCTTAAAGGCCATTAACAATACCTCTAGACTGGAAACAATACTTCAGAAAGAGCAGAAGCAAAGAAAAATAATTTGTTCTGAAATTTTTAAATGCACATTTTCTTATTTGTATTGTGTTACAAAAAGCAATCACCTTAGTGATGGCTGATCAGATCCAGATAAGCCATTATGGTTTGAACACATCTTTAAAAAGATTATTTTTTGAACACCAATGACTTCACATTACTATCCTTTGATCTACTCTAATTATTTTTATATTTCTCACAATATCCTAAATTAGAAGAAAATATATTTCAGTGCAGCTATATCAATATTCTCTAACCCAGCCAACTGTAGGTTGAAACAGGAAAGGTTTTTGTCAAAAGAAGTAACACTTACAAAATCCATGAACCTCTTTGCAAAATAATTTTGAGCAGTAAAAATGTTTATGTCTCAAATTGACTCAGTGTTTCCAATATCTAGCATGAGTATTTTCAATTCAATCCAGGTTCAAGTGTGACACTGTGAGGTAAATTTTTAAAGTTCATGGTATTATCCCTGTTCTTAAGAAATCTAATTTCTTTATTCTCTGACTCTAGCTCATACTTCCAGCATTTTCACAAGTCAACACCCTAACTATGGCAACTTTCCTTCTGTGTCCACAGTTCAAACACAGCTACATTTCAGAGTCGCCATTTGGAGTAATGATAGACTTGTCTATATCCATCACTTTAGCTTTTGTCATGCTGCCCCAGATGAAGAAATGAGCCCCCTTTCTCAATCAAAATAGTGGGTAGTGAAGGGGTCCAATAACAGTGCTTCATCTGAGCTCGTAGAACATCACCCACTTTAGAAAGTCATTCAACAACCCTGCTGTATTACCTACCAGCTATGCAGCCTTAAACAAGCTACTTAACTTCTTTGTGCCTTAGTTTCCTCATCTGTAAAATATGCACATTTTCATGTGAATAAATACATTTCAAAGCCTTAGAAGAGTGTCTGGTACCTAGTAATCACTTCAATCAGTGTCAGTTATTGCCATTATTATTATAACCAATGGTGGTATTATCACCTTCCTTAAACACCCTAATCCAAAGGCAGCCGTTACGCTCTGCATACCAATACTGCAGTGAGAGAAAGAAAGCAGTGTGGGAGCCCTTATTCAGGGCGTGAGAGATCATTCAGCCCAAAGCTGGAAGTCCTAAGGCTATTCAGTGATGTGTGAGGCAGGAGTCAGGTCCCTTTCCCCTGAGGTAATCCCTGACTCCCTTCTGAGAGGTCTCCCTTACCTTCAGCATTGGATAAAATTAATTCTTCCTTGATTTGAATTATATTTTCCATTTCTGCACAAATTTTTGCTGGATATACGAGCCACCCGGGAGAACCAAGAATGAAGGTCTGCAATTAAGTAGTTTATTCCTATTCCATAAAATAAACTAGATGTTGAAACATAGTAGATGAGGTGTTTTGTTTTGTTTTGTTTTGTTTATCTCAGGCATATGAAGTGAAAGAGTGCATTTTATTTTTCAATACTCTGGGTTCCTATAAGATAATTTAAGAAATAATACAGCTTTTAACTCTAAAATAATGGTGTGTGTGTGTAATTTGTGTGTGTGTGTACTAATAATATATACTTATGTATTAATCAATCTGTGTTATAGGAAACATCCAAACTGGCTAGAACTGACAGCAGGAAGGGGAAGAACTTGATCCTAACTTAGAAGGCCTTGCTTCTCCCCCAGGGGAGTGTGAAATATTTAGGGTTTCTCTTACCTGTGGTTCATCTGAACCTTCATGGGCAAGTTGATTGACTCCCCAGGAATGGAGCTCCTTTAGGCAAAGTCATTACATCACCTTGGCTATAAGGTAAACAAGGGAAAGAACAACTGTTAAATGTCAGGGGAACTTGACCACATGTTCTTGTATCCAGAGCTTCTCTTTGTCCCTCCCCATCCCAGGGAACACTGATGAAAGCCAAGAACTCTTCCCAATGTGCAAGGGGGGACCCCCCAAAAACCAAAATTATCTTCTGCAGGGTGGGCCCCTTGTAGTACAGGCTTCCCCTGCTGGGTGAGCATTCTAGGAGCCCATCTGTATCAGTGTACTTGCCAGTGTTGTCATGAGAGGCTATGTTCAGCTTCAGTGATCTTTTTTTGAAGACAACACCTTTGCCCATTTCATGATGGGTGATTCACAAGTATACCTGCCCACACCACAGTGAGTGTTCAGGAGTTTTTGACCAAAAATAGCATGACCCCCATGCCCCACCCCCCCTAGTCACCCAATCTCACCCTGAGCAACTTTTTTCTTGTTTCCCCAAATGAAAAAAGTTCCCAAAGGGAAAAGTTTTGCCAATGTGAAGAGGTGGAACAAAAAAACAGCAGAAGCACTAAAATGCATCAAAATTGACAAGTTCAAAGACTGTTTTGAGCAATGGAAAAAATGTTCCAACAGGCGCATTGCATCAAGCGGAGAGTACTTTGAAGGTGACGCAAGTGTAAACATGTGAGAACAAATACACAATTTTTTATAAATAAATTCCAGGGAGGACTTCTGGCCAAGATGGAGGTGTAGGTAGATACACTTTGCCTCCTTAAACAACTAGAAGTACAACAACAAACTTAAAAAAAAAAAAAAACTAGATCTGCCAGAAAATTGAACTGTATGGAAGTCCAACAACCAAGGAGTTAAAGAAGAAACATCCATCCAGACTGGTAGGGGGGCAAAGTCAGCATGGAGAGCACACATGACAAGGTGGCAGCTGGTGGACCAGGTGGTCCCACATTTGCATGTAGATAAACTGGGAGGAACAACTAGGGAGTGAGATAGACTGTGCAACCTAGGGTTCCAGCATGTGAAAAGAAAATCTCAAAAGCTCTGGCTGTGAAAATCTGTGGGGGTTGCAGTGGTCAGAGAAACTCCCAGCCTCACAGTAGAGTTCATTGGAGAGACCCACAGGGTCCTGGAATGTACACAAACCCACCCACCCAGGAATCAGCACCAGAAGGGCCCCAATTTGCTTGTGGGTAACTGAGGAAGTGACTGCAAGCCAGTGGAGAGCCAAGCAAGTGGCACTGTTCCCTCTCTGACCCTTCCCCCACATACAGAGCCACAACATAGCAATGTGGGTTGCCTTGCCCTGGTGAATGCCTAAGGCCCAGCCCCTTATTACATAGCAGGTGTGCTAAGACAAAGAAATATTGACCCAAATGAAAGAACAGATTGATCCAAGAGTGATGAAGAAATAGCCAACCTACCAGATGTAGAATTCAAAACACTGGTAATTAGGATGCTCACAGAAATGGTTGAGTATGGTCACAAAATAGAGGAAAAAGTGAAGGCTATGCAAAGTCAAATAAAGAAAAATATACAGGGAACCAACAGTGAAGGGAAGAAAACTGAGACTGAAATCAATGATTTAGAGCAGAAGGAAGAAGTAAACATTCAACCATTATAGAATGAAGAAACAAAAATTCAAAAATATGAGGAGAGGCATAGGGACCTCTGGGATGACTTTAAACATTCCAACATCCTAATCATAGGGGTGCCAGAAGGAGAAGAGGAAGAGCAAGAAATTGAAAACTTATTTGAAAACATAATGAAGGAGAACTTCCTTAATCTGGCAAAGGAAATAGAATTCCAGGAAGTCCAGGAAACTCAGAGAGTCCCAAGGAAGCACACACCAAGGCACATCATAATTACATTATTCAAGATTAAAGATAAGGAGAGAATCTTAAATGCTGCAAGAGAAAAGGAGACAATTACCTACAAAGGAGTTCCCATAAGACTCCCAGATGATTTCTCAAAAGAAACTTTGCAGACAAGAAGGGACTGGAAAGAAGTATTCCAAGTCATGAAAGGCAAGGACCTACATATAAGATTACTCTATTCAGCAAAACTATCATTTAGAATGGGAGGGCAGATAAAGTGCTTCCCAGATAAGAACAAGTTAAAGGAGTTCATCAACACCAGTCCCTCATTATATAAAATGTTAAAGGGACTTACCTAAGAAAAAGAAGAAAATCAAAACTCTGAACAGTAAAATGACAACAAACTCACAACTATCAACAACTGAACCTAAAGACAAAAAACAAAAATGAACTAAGCAAACAACCAGAACAGGAACACAATCACTGAAACGGAGATCACATGGAGGGTTATCAGTGGGGGAGGGGGGAGTGGGGAGAGAGTGGGGGAAAATGTACAGGGAATAAGAAGCATAAATGGTAGGTACAAAATAGAGAAGGGGAAGTTAAGAATAGTGTGGGAAATGGAGAAGCCAAAGAACTTATATATATGACCCATGGACATGAACAAAAGGGGAGGAATGCTGGTGGGAGTAGGGGTGGAGGGTGGAAAGAAATAAAAGGGACATAAAAATAGGACAACTGTAGTAGCATAATCAATAAACTATACTTTTAAAAATAAATAAATTCCAGGTTTTCTGGGGTCCCCCCTTGTAGTTTCTGTTGCTGGTATCCTCTTTCTGCCTTCTTCCCTCCAAACTAATTTATTTCCTCTCTTACTGCAAATGTGCATTATCATTTCATCACCATTCTCTCTCTAAAAATTGATAAAAATCACAAACATAGACCTCATTGGGGCTGATTACTCTTTAAATGAAGATCTTTTGCCTTGAAGTATTCCCTCAAGTAGGCATTTGATTTCAAGTCTTCCATTTCTATTTGTGGAATAGAATTATTTCATCAAATATTCATTGCACGCTTACTCTTGTGTCAGACAGTATGCTAGGTATGAAGTCCACTGTCATAAACAAGACCAGTGTGGTAACTGCCCTCTGTAATCGAGGCTGAAAGCTGATATTAATCAAATAAGGAGGCAAATTCATAATTACAAATTGTAAGTACTATGAGGAAACAAAAACAAGATGCTCTTGAGGAGAGCAGTGCATCTGCTGTGGATTGGGGTTCCCTGAAGTGGTATTTAGGAGTCCTAAAGGATGAAAAGGAATGTGCTATGTGAATAGTTGGGGGGGGGGTGGCATTCTGGACAGAGGAGTCAGCAGTGATGTGCCAGAACAGAGAATGAGGGTGGTGCATTTGAGGACATGAACTGAGGCCAGTGTGTGTGGAGAATGGGGGTGAAGGGAGATGAAGCCGGGGAGGCTGGCAGGCTTTTGTGGATCATGTTATTAATTTTGAATTTTAATCTAAATGGTAAGAATTTACCAAAACTTTCAAGCAGGGGGACAGTATTATCTAATTTATATCTCAAAGAGGTGTTGTGGATGCTGTATGGAGAATCCTGGAGGTAGGCAAGAGTAGAAGTAAAGGGAAGAGTGGGTTATTGCAGTTGCCCATGTGAGAAACAACAGCTTGGCAGGCCCACCTCTTGGATGTGGTAACTAGGTTAGTCGTTCTGGGCTCTGAGCTCAGGGGGGAGGGTGTGTGGTTCCCAGTATACTACACTTAACTTCTCTTGTCTGAACAACACCAAACTTCATTTTTACAATTTCTGTCTTTAAGAATATGCCAAGGGTTTATGAAAGATGTCCATCCACACTGTGGCCTTCTCTTAAGAGTGATGATCTTGGACAGCCCACACTGGTTCCAGTCTTCCAGGGACTGTCCTATATCTTGAAGTAGGGTGGCGAAAGTGAAGGTGAACAGAAGTTGACAGAGTCCACGTATATCTGACAATAAGACTAATGCAGCTTGCAGGTGGACTGCATCTGTGAGGTGAGGGAGAAAAAGGAATCAAGGATGACTCCAGGTGATGGTTGTGCCATTCACCAGGATACAGAAATAAGAAGAAGAGTACAAAATAGGCTTGGGAAGAAAAGATTTCCATTTTGGACTTGTTAAAGTGAAGGTGCTAATCTATTTGTGTGAAGAGGTCGAGTAGACAGATGGACATAGCAGCACAAAGCACAGCAGAAACATTCAGGACAATTGTTCTATAAAAATTACATGAGTGCAAGAGAACACGTAGGAGAGACTATGAGGAAAGAAAATGACCTAAGACCGAGCCCTGAGGATATGCCAACATTAGAAGCCAGGTAAAAGAAAAGAGGAACCTACAAAGTAACTTGAGAAGGAGCAGCCAGAGTGTTGGGACAGAGAGCCGGAGAGTGGAGTGTATGGCAGCCAAGAGTCCAGCTTGTTTCTGGGAGTGGTCAGCTGGGGGACGGGGTGAGATAAAGCCCTGAGATAAATACAGAACCACGGCCTCTGGATTTGACAGCAGAAAGATCATTGGTGACCATGACTAGAGCAGTTTCACTCAGGTGCCAGTATGGGTGGAGGAAGATGGTTTGGAATAAAAGGCTTTTTCCTTTCTAATTTCATCTGTTGGGCTGAGACATTGTTTGGACAAAGGAGCTGCAGGAATCCCAGCAGGCCCACGTGGCTCCTGTCATCTTTCCAAGATGTCCGTTATTTTTTATTCTAGCTAGGACAGGATATTTAGAACTCATACTCCTGGCCAGGTACTTCATAAATGAGCGTGATCACACTGATTAGTCAGTGGTCAAGTTCAAGAAAAAATAAAAAGTGGTGGAGGGAGAGGAAGGGAGAGAAGGAGGAAGAAAGAAAGAAAAATACGATTTGAAGATATGAGAAATAAATGGAATTAATTCTTCTAGTTATTGTACATCAAGATTTCATGAAAACTGGAGTTTGAAATGTCCAAGAAGGCCTCTTGCTGACCAGCTCAGTTTGTCACCTTGATGCAGAATGCAGCAGGGCAGGGCGGGCAGGGGCCACTGCCGCCTGTCCTTGGTGCTTTACGAACGTTGCAAGCTCAGCCTGGTGCAGATGCTGCATATCTAGTATTGAATTGGAGGAGTCCTGTCCCCCAGAATGAAAACTATTAAACCACATATGTAAACATCTACCTTTTAAATCATTTTACTTGTGGTGGTAGTTCATTTTAACTTATGACTAATATTCTTAATCAGTAGTGGCTTAGAACATTTTAGCTTTTAGTTTCTCCCATTAAGCATTTAATAATCTATAAACAAACACTTGAGAAGAGTTTTTATAAGGATTCCTTTTATGTTTTTGTATTTTGAATAACTTCACCTTCTACTTTACCATTGTAAGCAAGTTGTTCAGAAACAAATGCCAAGTTCTCGGTTCATTGCTGGGACCTTGATTCTGCTGGTCAGCAGCGGCCACTGGCTTGGCGCATGCATTTCACATACTTTAATCCTATTTGCAAGGCTACATCTTAGGAAAAATTTCTCAGTAACAAGAGTAAAGAAACCCAACATTTTACTCTTAGCTTACCCATTTTGCAATCTTGGTCAAATTAAGTAAACTCTCTCTGCTTCAGTTCTTCCTTCAGTAAATGGTGTGAATAATCTCAACCTCCCTGAATCTCAGAAGTAATGTGAGGTCAGCTAATTGACCTTACTGTGTGTGATGTAATGGGGTTAGGGGGAGCTATTAAAATGAGAAACATCATTACAATGGTTCAAGTTAGAGATTACCATTGCACAGCTACCCTGTAGTTAGGCCCTCTGAACACCACTCTTAATTCTTTCGGGCCATATCTTCCTATATAAGTGGCATTGCCATGAGGTATCATTTGTTAGTTAGAGTTTTAAAGTCTAACCCAGAAGCAGAATGTACTCCAACTTTCAAAGAAAATATTTGCATCTGAAGATTTCAGAATATTCCAAGGTGACCAAGGGTACCTGAGGTAGAATAAAACCACTCCAGGGAATCAGAGCATATGGGAATGGCTGACTCACTGCACTTATTCAAAACCTGCCTGGCAAGTATGCTAGTTAACCTGGTCCAATCTGTACATAGGCAGCCAGTGGGGCACAGGAGGAAAATCTGACTCAACTATGTGTAAAAACTTGTTATAATCCTTCCATTGCCAGGTGCTTTGCCCTTTGAAAGTCCACATCTCACCTCAATGAGGCAGACATTTTATTCTCACCTTCTAAAAGGAGAAGTTGAGGCTCAGATAGATGGAGTAGTTTGGACCAAAATCACAACAATGGTAAATGCCGGAGGGAGGATTGGATTCCAGTTCTTCTAACGCTTTTCTAGGATTTTTTACCCACTTCATAGTGAGTAAACATAATACTTGATATCAGTCTATGGAAAGACGGAAGAGAACATTGTGCCCTAAATACTCCATTCAAATTTAACATCAAAGGAAAAATTTTACAACTGATTTGATATTCTATAGGTGGGCAGAATTATTGGAACTATCCTGCCCTTTTCCTCTCCTCCTCCTCTTTATAATTCAGCATAAGAATCAGATAAGAAGGTACCAGATAAGAATCCTCCACTTGTAAAGGAAGTAGACCCTTGATGTCCGTGGACCGAGTGTGCATAAGAGGCCCAGACGGACTCTGACACATGACTTTACAGTGGCAGGAATTTGAGTGACATGCACTGAGGCTGGTGTATGGGGCTGAATCTCTTGGCTAGTGAGGGTGCCTGGCCTGCCACTCAGCATCCAGATACCAATGTGGCTTCTTTGTGCCCCACTCATGACCATATATACCAATTGCACGGAGGAAAATTACACTCCAGAAGGACATTCCAAAATTTGAGGATTTCCAAAAGTCTTGGGATATATTCCTTACAAATATCAAGGGTTCACTGTATTTGATAGCCCTGCTTTAATTTTGCTTTAGTGGCCAGAAACTCAAAAGTGACTAACTTGAGTGAGTTAGTGCTCATAGTAGTGACTAACTCATCTGTTCTCCCTCTACTTGGCTTCTGACCAGTGTTTGCATTGTTTAAAGTCATTTCTCATTTTTATCATTCTATTTTGTATGTGTTTTGTTGTTGCAAATTATGTCAAATCCTTTCTTAAAGATCTTAAATCCCAAATAAATGTTGAAACTAGGCTTCTAGAAAGAATCATTTATCTTAGTGCTACAACTTTTATAATGTTAGAACTACTGAAAAGAATTAAGGATAATGATTTCCAAGACAATGAAAAATTTTACATAAATATATCCAAATTCTGAGACTATCTGACGGGAGCTAAGAATTACGCTTTGAGTGACACCTAATGGTTGGAAAAGTCACTCTAACTTTTTCGAGAGAACTCAGACCAGTGTTTCTCAAAGCTTGGTTCTTGAACCATTTTCAGAATATCTGGATGCTGTTAAAAATGCAGAGCAATTCCTGGTACCTATCCTATTGGGATCTCTGTTCCTGACCACCCACGAATGTGTATTTTTCACAACTTCCCCAGGTTATTCAGATATACGCAGAGGGCCATCAGACCTGATGATGCGCAGAAGTTAGAAGTAGCCAAGGCGTAGGGATGGATTAGACCCGGGCTCAGCAGTGACTTCCCTGATCTATCAGTGAGGGCAAAGGGCTGGGGTAAAGGCAGGGGCAGAACAGGAGCCCCAGGGACGCGGCCGGCTGCCCTCTTGGCAGTGAGGGTGGGGGTGGCGGTGGCTTGGGACCTTGAAAGCGGTTGCCCCTGGCTACCTGCTCCTGTCCCTAACGTAGAGACAGGTCGCGGTAGCTTCGAAAGCCAGCGCCGCGGCTCGGCTCCTGATGCCTGTGCTTCCTGTCCCGCAGACGAACCCAACTCCTGGAGTGGTCCCGCTGCCGCCTCCCCAGGTCTGCAGGAAGTAGGCGTCTCCCCCGAAGACATCCTCTCGCCATTCTCTCCATCACATCCAGCCCCACCCTCCGACCCTTCCCACCAGATAAGCCCAGACCCGACTTGGGATATCAAAAGGGAACACGACGTTAGGAAACCAAAGGAGCTTTCAGCCGGCGGCCAGAAGAAGCAGCGCCTCGGTGAGCAGAGGGAGCGCTCGGCCAGTCCGCAGAGGGCCGCGCGGCCGAGGCTTGAGCAAGCGCCCGGCAGCCTGGGGCTGCCCGAAGCCCGCTGGCCCTCCTCGGAGGCCAGGGCGCTCCGGCCTGGAGCAGCGGCGGCAGACGCGGTGGACGCGGCGCACGCGGCGCGGGCCGGAGGGAAGGAAGGGCCCTGCGCCGCAACGGGCCCGGAGCTCGGCAGCCGCGAAGGCTCTGGCGCTGCGCCCGCGTTCGTGGGTCCCAGCGGCGGCGCGCGGGAGACCGAATGCCGGGCGGGCGCGCGCGCAGGATCCCGGCCGGGCGCGCGGCCTCCAGGGGGCGCCACCGCGCGCAAGGCTGCCCTGGCGCCGGGGCCCTGGAAGGTACCCGGCTCCGACAAGCTGTCCAGCGTCTTCAAACCCGGCGCCTCGGCCGCGGGCAGATAAGCTGCTGGGCCCCCGCTTGCCGCCCCGCCTGACGCCTGCAGGCCGTTCTTCGGTTGCGTCTCGCGGCATTTTAATTTATTTTCACTGTCACATGCATAAATCCACAAGGCACCGAGGCCTGGGAGCACCAACGTGAGGCGTCCACCGAGCATGGGCAGTCCAGACTCCACGCGCAGACTGAAACTGACCCCAAAGCCCCCGGCTACCCTGTGGGGACTTTGGCAGCTATGAAAGAACCAAAATAACGTGAAGAACATCACCGAGAGACAGTGCAGTGTAGCTTTAGTTTAAAAAGGAAAGAAAAAAGTTCCCCCCCCACTGCATGAAGGATCTGGATATCATCCAAACTTTGTATCAAGAAACTGGACAAGTTAAGAGCAATCACGAACTGGAATATCGCCTTAAAAAATCAAACTGCACGGAACAAGCTGAGACAAGATTATATCTTTTAATTGATCTAAAGAGTTGTAAATAAATTGTTCTTGACATAACTAGACAGGGGTTAAAAGGTTTCTTTGAAACATTCAGAACTGTTCACCCACGACATGTTTCCATCGCTCAGCCGTGGCATCCATCACTGGTATTAGTAGCAACGTTCTCTGCGTAGTGCAGGATGAGTTAGAAATCTAGTGAATTCATTGGTATGATGCCATTTTTACTGCCATTTCTGTGATCAAATCATATTTCTGTACGTTTTCAGTGGTAGAGAAAAAAGGTTTTAAAAATCGTATCCTAGGGAACAGTTTGCCGTAAGTCAGAATTTCGCTGTTTAGCTCATAGATCTTAATTGGTTTTCATCTAAAATATGAATTTCATAGAACCACAATTTGCTTAACCAAGATTGGCAAGCTGCAGTTCCTTTATGAAAAGGCTTTCCTGTTGTCTCGGGCTAGTAGAGATAGTAGTTTCTTTGACAGCAATGTTATATTTTACTTATTTGTCTTTTCTTAAAACCCTCTTCCTGACTTCATTTCCACTTTCATAGAGCAGAAACAAAGTATTTCTCCTATATTTTTCTGATTATAATGAATCCCTGATTCTAAAATAATCATTATGACCAATTTATTTTCATTAAAGAACATAAATCTGTTTAGCATTTCTTTCTGCTTATCTTTCTTTCCTTATTCTTTCTCCTTTCCATTTGGTTTGCTTTTTTTCCTTTTTTTTTTTTTTTTTCCTGCTGGTCTTTGCCAAGTTTTATTTCTTTAGCAACCTCTAGATGTTTCTGTTTATCTTCATTGATCTATGGTTGATTCCCTAGTAAAATTCTAAGGCTTGCTTTTTTTTCCCCTGCTGCTTTAATATTTCTTTGGGAAAAAAAAAAATGGTATCCATTTGTCAACCAAAGAACCTCCAAACCTATAGAAAACTTTCATAAAAATTTATTTAAGCCAGACTTTTTAGAAAATGCCCAGAAGCCAAATTGCAATGGATTGAGAAAATGCTCTGGAGAGTGTCAATTTTCCCGTTTATTTCAGGTGGAAGGAGTGGAAGGAGAAAGGGAATTGATGATCAGACCATCCTGTGTGGTTACTTTTTGTTACAGTGCATTTCAGATCTGCCACGTAACCCCTTGGGCTTGTCAGGTTTATTATATAGCCCCTCTTTCGTTCACATGTTACTTATTTGTATCTATACATATTAAAAGGCTAAATGTCTCTGAGGGCAGATTTTCCTTGAATATGGTCTGAATGAATGAGGCTTTATCCTAATGGTAAACTACCCCTTACAGGAGTTCAAATGCAAATGAGCCTCACCTCCCTGCACTTGTAGTCAAATAAGGAAAGCAGGGAAGGCTGGTCCAGCACACCAGGTCTCCTCTAACAGCATCCCTGTATTGATCCTTTCCATCTTTGTAATTGCTGTATCCTGAGCACTAGCAGTTTAATTTGCATCAAGCATAGGAGTAGTGTAGTTGTTTGACAAGAGGAAAATATGGTTGAAAGCCTCAAGTGAAGAGTCTTGCAGCTTGTAAAAGCAATTTCCAGAAGTGGAGCCTATTCATCATAAACAAAAGCACAAACACATGTAGCAGTTTACAATACATTTGGTTTAATCTCAATTAGTCTTTCTCCCCTGGACTAGAAATCCAGTATAGTTCGCCATTAATTTATTGAATCTGGTTTTGGACAATGCTTCTGTAGTGTAGCTGCACGTCCCAGTATTGTATCCTCTGACATTTATTTTCCCTATGTTACAAAAGGATAAAAAAATTGAGATTACGCTTGCATAAACTCTAATTTGCACAGTTCACAGCTACTACTTGTGCAGTAATTGCTTTATGCGGTTGTAATCCATAACCTGTGAAGACAGCACATCATCTAAATCCCATTCCAAATAATATTTCTGTGTAGTGTTAGCTGTGAATTTACCCTGTACAGCTGTATCTCTATAAATATAATTCCATGTATTAATAGTCACAAAAAGACTGTAAGTGAGCAACTATTTTTATGAAACGCACCACTATGGATAAATTAACTTTTACAGAAATCTTGTTTACTGTATGATATTCTAAAACACTGTCAAATAAAATATATATCCAAAAATATTTTCTTTTTCCAACTATATAGGGTGTGTGTTGAGTAAATAATTACTGGAATTTAACTTTTTTAACTGTAGTTTTCATAGATTTTTTTTTTTAAGTACACGTAAGTTGAATGCCCCAAACAGGACTTCTTTGAAACTTTAATCTAAATGCAGCGGAATTACAAGGGAGGGAAAACTGTTGAATTTTTCACCCAAGTAAACTGATTGTTTTCTCATAGATAATCTAGTTGGTATTTCCTGTCAGCTCACTATATCATTTATGGATTGGTAGTATGTTTCCGTGGTTTGCTGCATTAAGTGATACCGAGCCTTATTCCCAAAAGGACTTAAAATTGATCAACAATAAATTTCATCACATTTTTTCCTTTTAATTTTGAATTTTTTTCAAGCAAAAAATCCTGAGGAGTTTACGCAGCAGCCTAAACTGAATTTAGAGAACAGCAGTGTAGAGGTCCATAGGGAATGACCAAATCTCCCTTTCGCTGAGTATTACAACATGTGCATCAGGGAGAAGAAAGTGCTCCTGGTAACAGAAGGGTCCCAACCGTGCTGTCCAGGGGACCACAATCCAGAGAAACAGCCTCAGGCCTAGTCTGTCAAGACATGGCAACAGGAGGCCTAATAGTCCCAAACTGATGGGTTTTTACTCCAATATAATTTATTAAAAGTTAAATGTACTATGTATCACTTTTAGAAAAGGGAAGAAGGTGATCTGAAGTATGAAATGGAACACAAAGATAATTGTAATAAAAATATTCTTTATGAACTCATCAGAGAATGACCAAGTGCAAGCTGAAAAAAAAAAAGATTTATGAAACTATGTAGTTAACAAAATGGGGTATAAATATTAATAATGTACAGCTAATTACTAGTTTAAAAAGGAAGAAAGCCATTAAGATATCAAAAAGATTAGAAGTCAGAGGCCAAAGCAATGAAGACAGGGTCAGAGCAGGACTGGGGCGAAGGCCAGTGAGGTGCCTGGACTGGGCAAGGGCCTCACTGTGAATCAAATGTCTGCGAGGTCAGGCAGGCAGATCTGAAACGGTGAAGAGAGCCAGGTGGGGACAGGGCCAACAGACCCTCCTCAAAAGCTGCCATCGTGTCAAGTCCAAGTCCACTGTGGAATGGTCTTTCAGTTTCTCAAGGGAAGGAGGGAAGGAAGGAAGGAGGAAAGGAAGGAGAGAAACTGGTTCTTTATTTGAAATTGTATGGTTTTTAAAGTATGATAAGAAGTTTAATTCACATTTTTAAGTAACACTGAACAAAAAGACAAAACATCACCACAATAAACTATGTGCAGGCCAAGTCTGACCCACAGCCCACCAATTTGTAGCCTCTATCTTGAAAAAAAAAGCCAGGCTTTTAGTAAATCCTGCTTTTAGCAGAGAATTGGAGGGGCTAATTCACCTTCCAAGCAGTGGATTATACAGACCCTAGAGATCATAAAGGTGTGACTCCGGAGGTTCACAGGAATAGTTTAAAATGTGCATCCTAAGTGTGAGTCTTCAGCCAGAATGATGGCTGTTCCTGCAGTAGAAGTGAATATGCTGTGAAGCTTATTTAAAATTTTATATTCTCTTTCTTAATGAGTCCCCCCCAAAATGTAAGCTTGGGGCACCCCAACGGTGAATCTGCTCTTGCCCTATTGATACTACTGCTTTCCAGGCCAAATTCACAGCCAAATCAAAAGACATAATTGCTGAAGAATTCAGAATTAACAGAGATATCTCCTTCAAACAACCATAGTGCCCGACAGGATGCCTGTAAAATCACAAGAGTGCTTTCCAAGTCTTAATATAGTAAGGGTCCTGTGTCTAATAATAAGTTCTGCATTGTGTCTAGTTCATTTAGGACACTAATTGAATGTGTCGAGATTATGATTATGACTGCCAGTGGTAATAACAGCGGTGGTTGTAAACGTGAGTATAAACAAACAGTGGACCAACATCCTAGAATTAAACCCACCCCTCGTCAGGTGTTGGGGGCAGACCCCCGGGGAACGCAGTGATGGAGGGCTCCATGAAAGCCTGAGTCTGTCCCCACCCTGAGGAGGGCACCTGGCAACCACAAATGAGCTGTATCCATTCCGAAGGGCACTAAGGTTTGATGAATTCTTCTTTTCTGAAGAAATTGCCTCTCAAAGAATGATTTCACCTGGAAGAAGCTGGCAATCTTTGGAGCAAAAAGGAGCCATGGCTTTCCTTGTGAAGCGGAGGGCAAATTTTCTGAAACACTAATAAGATTTACCTGTGTGCAAGGACATGAGCCCCCTGTGTGGTTTTGTGCCAGCTCAGCTGCCTTCACACCAGGGATCACCCATTCCTGGGGTACATGGAGACTTTCTAGGGGGGACACAGGCAGAGACAACTTAAATGAGATCTGTATCTAGAACTGTAACTTCCATTTGTATGCATTTCAAACCTGTGGATGGCCCATTCCCCCTTTCCACCTGCCCTGTACCAGTACCCTTTACGTTAGAGAAGAGAGATGCAGCTATCACCTGCCCACATTCAACTCTGGTACATCACCTCCAGGTGTAAACATCGTTAGCATATTAAACAATTGGAAAAAGCAGCCCTCCTGAGGGAGAATCGAGAGAGCAAAGTAGAAAGCATCACGAAGAGCCAAAGAGCTATCTTTGTGGGCAATGCCTGCTTTCACCCAGGCACCTGGGAGGCCTCCTGCCTCTCTAAGAATTAGCACCCACATTTATTTGAATTTTAAAATAAACTCAGACTTCTTCTGATTGAATGTGTCATTTCGCTATTTGTCTGGCTTGACTACAAGGACTAACTTTGCCAGTTAGATTATATGTCAGGTATTTTTTATAAATTAAATGAGTTAAGCCTACAATTACAAAGTTTAATATATATAAAGCACACATGTAAGAGAAAACATATCCTTTGAAATATTTAATTCTGTAATAAAATTTGTAGATGTTATCAATAGAAATGAAAACGAATTTGGATGTCTGTAAAATTATTTTAGGGGCTGCATGAGCTAAAAGGAGCACTCACAAAGACAAACCTACTTAATTTCATCTAATAAAAGTTTAAAAACAGTGTTGAGTGTCTGCTGTATAGAAGATTACAGGTAAACAGAACACAGTCCCTATTCTCAAGTTGCTTGCGACCTAGTTAGGAGAATGAGACAATTAACACAGGAAAGAATGCCATAAAGTGCAACACAGGAGTCCGGGTACTGTAGGGAAATAGTTGGAAGCAGTTAGTAGTCATCCTGGATGAACAGCATTTTCACTGGGACTTGAAGGTTGGGTAGGATTTTAAGAGGCAGGGAGGTATAAGGGGAGGTATCAGAAGTAAAGTCAGAGTCAGGAAATGTGGAGGGTGTCAGAGAAATAGTAAATTGTTTATTTTGACCAAGACTACATTGGAAGGGACTGAATTAAACAAAAGGTACGCTCAAGCAGGTTATACATGCCATTAGTGAGCAGCAGAGAGTCACTGAAGGATTCTGAACGGAGAAAAGATAAACTCAGCACTTGGCTGTGGAAGGAAGTCCTGGTAGTCCCATCCAGAGTGAACTGGAGGTGGTGTGGCAGGTACTAACACCAGTCCAGGTGAGAGGCAAGGACACCCGAGCTCCTAGGATGGAGGGGAGAGATGTGTCAAGGGGGTCAAATGAACTGATGTCAGACTTACAGGAGGCAAAGAGTCAGGGACAATCACAGGCTTCAAGTCTGAGTGAAAAGGAGAAAACGGGAGGCAAACCAGATCTAGAAGGGACATCACCAAGTTTTTTTGACATGTAAAGTATGAGGGATTCTTGGGTCTCTCAAATGGAAATATTCATCCAGCCAATAATCACAGGCTAAAGATGGAAATGCTCCAAAGAGAATGAAGTTCAGGTGAGACACTGAGTCTAGGATAAAGGTTTGGAGTCAACTCCCTTGAGCTCTGCTGGGCCTCACTCCAGAGATTCTGACATCAGTGGTTGAGTTGGGACCATTTGGGAGGATATGTGTCCTACGTATTATAAATACATCCACAGAAGTATCAGCATACAAAGAGTGCTTTGTTACAGAAAACAAGGATTCTGGAAGAATTTAACTTCTTTCTAAAGTCCAGGTGCCACCATGAAAGACATGAGCCAATTTATTTTCCCATCCTGAACAAGATGTAAAAGTGAGCATGAGTGGTTGAAATACAACAGACATAGAGAAACTCACAGATGGAATACTTCAAACACAGATATTCATGTGCACCACCCTTTTCAAGTTTTAAAGGTTAGTAGAAGTCATAAGATTCAGTGACATACCTTCCAATTATTTCTGTATTATCTCATCATACTGGGGACACCTGGATTCTTGCTTCTTGATCTGTATTTCTAACTCTGAAATGACCTTAGCTGTGCTTAAAGCAAGCTGACGTGAGTAAATGAGTAGCTGTGAGATAAAGACCAGGAAGGAAAAAATGATATATATACACACACACATAGAAACAAAACTTGCACATGAACACACAGATACACAGACATATACCCAGACCTCCAATTTTAAATAATAACTTATATACTCAGAAAGTACATACAAACATGTGGATAGCTTAGTCAATTTTAAAACAGGCACATAGGTAGTTATCATCCAGGCTGAAAAGCAGTGAGGGACTCTGAAGTCTGGCACAGGGTAACTATTTGATATACATACACTTTCATTATTGATGTTATTTTGTTAATTGAGGGATATAGAAGCATTTACAGTAGTGTTCTGGATCCTCATTCAACAAATATTAGGTGTTATAGCCTTTTGCCAGGCATGACGCTTGCACTGAGACCATCACAGTGAACTAGACATAGCTGCCCACCCCAAAGAGAGCTTACAGTCTCTTAAGCATCAGGAAGCCAACTCCACAACCAGTTACATAATTGCAGTTGTAGTAAGAGCTGAACAGGAGAAGCAGGGAAGCCAGAGGTGGGTCCAGCAGGGGCCTGATGAGGCAGGGAAGCACAGCTGGGAAAACTCCTAAGCAATTGGCTGCTGGGCTGAGAACTAGCTGATCACGAGCAGGTATCACATGGGGGAGTCTGGGCCTCCAAGAATAGGTGACCAACTCACCCCCGTTTGCCAACGACTGGCCTGGTTTTAGAACTTCAAGTCAGTGTCTCAGCAAACCCCTTAGTCCATCAGGATGGTCTGGCCACCCGAGAGGGAAGGACACGTGGACCAGGCTTGCAAATCTGAGGGCTGGATGGAGGCCGGTCGCCTGGGGCGTGGGGGGGGGGGCGGGGCAGAGGATGATGAGAACTTGCCAGCAGGAGAGCAGGAGGCTGGAGATCCACGGCGTCCTGATCTCACATGGCCTAATAGGGCTTCCATTGAAAAGGCAACCGGAGGCCACTGACAGGTTTTCACTAGGCAGATCAACCTGGTGAGGTGTGGGTTTCCTGTACATAACACTCTGGCCTGGAGGGGGCGCCATCGTGCTCCCTACTCCCTGCCTCTGTCCCGTGACATTTAGTCGCTCTCTCCTTTCCTCTCCATCCTCTGCTGGAGGTGGCAGCCGTCCCAGGCTGCTGACGCTGAGCTCAGCCTTCTCCAACTTCTGTCTCAGGCAGATGCCAGCCTTTCTGGGAGGGCTCAGGATGCCTTGCTGGTGAGTTTGCAACAAGGCAAAGCACTTTCCTGGGCAGATGCCTGATCAGTGCACAGACTCACAGCTCTTATTTATAGGTTCTCTGCTTTTTCCCCATCATCACGGTGCAGGTTGCAGATTAATTTCCTGTTTCTACAACTACCCTCACACTGCACATAACAGACACTCTATGCTTGCTGAAGGTTGGAAAATTTTTTAACCAGCCCTATCTCTAAATCCAATATAGTTTCCCTTAAATAAGAATAGGTTTCAACACGTTAAGTGGCCCTGACTAGTCATGGTGGAAAATTTGCCATTTTTCTCAGGACTGCTGCAGTTTCTACAACGTGTTGACAGAGGGGCTTGATGTTGTTATTTGAGCACTGCTTGGGACGAAGGCCAGCTTCTGCAACTCACCCAGGTGCTTTATCCAAAACAAGCCCAGTAACTACTTCTCCTGACTTTCTCTTGCTCATGCTCATGCCCAGCCTCTTCCCAAAGGCAGCAGCGGAGCTGGAGAGGAACTTGGCTCTGGCTCATACTTAGGAAAGGGAGGTCAGGATCAGGGCAACAGTGACAGAGCAGGTCTTCTTGTTCCAGCCTTCCTTGCTTGTAACCCAGGAAAGACCTTCCACTGGTGTCCTTGGCTGAATTCTAATCCACTGGGTCTGGCTGGTCAGAGTTTCTTAGATTAATTTGGCCTCCTCACCATAAATGTTTGCTGGAAGCATACAAAAGGCCCCTGTGGGCCCTTTGGATTAGTTTGGATTAGTCTGGACTCCCTCTGCCTTTCTGCTCTAATTGCAGTTCTTTCCAATAACACACACACCATGTATCCCACTTGACTTCCTGCCCAGGCTCCTGTCACTTGTGTCTTGCAGCCATTGAGTGACTGTACTTTTGGCTGGGCTGTTCCAGTCAACCTCCACCCTGCAGCCTGTGCCGGGGCCCTGATACTTGCCCACTGGCCGCTTTTGTTAAGAGACTGTGAGCTCCCTGCCTTGACCTCTTGTGATCAAAGACCCTCATGGTCTGCTCTCTGCTGACCTTCCCACTGGATGAGGCAGATCATTCATAACCAATCCCCAAACATATTTTTACTCTGTTTTTAATCTGAGTCAACAAACACAAGCCAAATTTTTTTTCTCGATCTTCATCAAAGAGCTAATGGTAAGAGAGTTTGGTAAGGTTTTAAAGTATAGTTAGGTATAGATCTCTTCAAACATGAAGGAGGCCTCTGGAATATATTAAGGGGAGGGGCAGCCAGGGATGATTTTGTCCTGATTACTCTGCCAGGACACTTTCAAACAGAAGCAGTGAATTGTCTGAACCACTCCCAGAAAACTAGATGCTGTACCAAATAAATCCAACCTCCTACCCCCAGAAGCCTTATTTATCACTCAGGTGAGGTCAGGAGTTGCTGGATGAAAAAGAGCTTTTCTTTGTTTAGTTGTCTGGAAGCCCATGTTACTTTCATTCTATGGCTCTACCACCTGCTATGGCCTTGTCTGAGTGCCACCAGCATTGGCATCCCCAGGGGCTTGTTAGAAAGGACAAATCTCCAGCCTTGCTCTAAACCTACCACCAGCCCTGCCTTTAAGAAGACCCCTGGTCCCAGGTGACTTGTATGCATAGATGTCAGAGAAGCCCTGCCCTAGAACCTCAGAACACTCTGCATCCAGATAACAGGATGGGAAAGAGAGCATGGAGTGAGCACAGGCCTCTATTTGCTTCATTAAACTCCCAGCCTACAAATGACAGGTCACTTCCAATCCTATCCACTGGTGAGAACTAGTCATGTGGCCATAGGTGGACACAAAGGACCCTGGGAGATGTAGCTCCTGACTGGGCAGCCATCTGGCAGCCACCACATCACACTATGGAATTGGGAGGACAGATTGTGGTAGACAGACATTCTGACTCACAGTGTTTTTTGTACTTTTTCCACTTCCAGAAGAAAGAAAATTTCCTCCTCTCCTTTAGAAACTGCCTTGGGTTAAGATGACATGGGAATCTTTCCAGTTTCTTTTGGGTTTTTTTGTGGGTTTTTACCCCCAGCTTTACTGAGGAAAAATTCACAAATAAAATTATACATATATTTACAGTGTACAATGTGATGATCTGATATACATATACTTTGTGAAATGATTGAAGTTAATGGAGGCATCTATCACCTCACTGAGTTGACTTTTTGTGTGCATTGTGGGAACTGCTTCCATCAAGTTTCAAATACACAACACTGTATCATTAACTGTAGTCAGTGCAGCTTCCTCCGCAAAGCCAGTCCAGCCTGTGATGTATGGGCAAGAAGATGTTTTCCCACAAATCATCACATCTGTGAGGGTCTGACCACTGGCAGTTTCCACCAGTGCTGCTTCCCTCCTCATGCTAACACAGAGGGCTCCCTGGGTGACTTTATCTTCCGAACATATCCAAGGCATCTGACCAGGGATCGGCAAACTGTTTCTTCAAAATGCCAGTAATAAATACTTGGAGCTTTGTAGGCTGTGCTGTCTCTGTCACAGTCACTCGGTTCGGCCATTCTAACATGAAAGCAACCATGTAAATACAGCAAGGGAGAACTGATTGCAGTTCATTCCAAAACCTTTACTGAGCATTTATTAAGCTATTTAGTGTCTCTGATCACAGTCAAAATGTAAACTCCATGAGGGCCAGAATTGTATCTATCTTTTTCCTTATTGGGGTCTTTGAACATAACACCATACCTGACACATTTATAGGATGAAAGAATGAATGGTTAAGTGAATGGCAGAAAAGGGAAAGTTTACAGATTAGAAGAGGTGTAGCAAATTCTCTGAGGTCCATCCTGGCCAGGGGACCTGCATAGTCAGGATGGCCATGTAGCATAGAATCAGCATAAGACGAGAGAAAGGCATCAAGGTCATCCATCTTTGGTGATCTGGCTCCAAAGAGCCCTCACAGAACAGGAAAGCCTGGGGTTCTCATCTTCTTGTGCAGAAGGCTGGACCACCTTTATAAAGGAAGCTGCATAGCCCTGGCTGGTGTAGCTCAGTGGACTGAGTGTGGGCCTGCGAACCAAAGGATTGCGGTTTGATTCCCAGTCAAGGCACATGCCTGGGTTGCCCCACAGTTCCCAGCAGGGGATGCATGAGAGGCAACCATACATTGATATTTCTCTCCCTCTCTTCTTCCCTTCCCCCTAAAGATAAATAAATAAAATTAAATTTAAAAAAAGGAAGCTGCATGGTCACTGTAGTTAATAATATGGGATTGTATACTTGAAATTTGCTGGAGGTAGATCTTAAGTGTCCTCACCACGCACACCTCCTCAGAGACCAGGCAGCCAAAGGGGAGACAATGTTTTGATGGCAAACACCAGGCTCTGCACCACCTGTGTGTGGAGAGGAAAAACAAACAGGACTCTGTTGTGGAAAACTGGTCATGGTGAGAATTCCAAAGTAGAATATGCAGGCTCTGAGCAAGGGCAGAAGCCACACTGAAAGGATAGCAAAGAGGAGAAAATGTGGTCAAGGTCAGGAGCAATAACAAATAATGAGGAAATTAGCATTTAATTAGCATATGCTGTGTTTTCAACACTTTTACCTATGTTATCTAGCTTTACCCTCACGAATATTCTTCCCATTCCTCCAGAATACTGCTTTTGTTAAGTTCACACTATCTCATTCCAAGACTTACTATAAAGCTACACAGAGTATTTTAACCATGGCACAATTAATATTTTTGTCTGGATAACTCTTTGTTGTGGGAGGCTGTCCTGCACATCATAGGACACCACCTACTGATTACGACAACCATAACTGGCTCTCGACTTTGGTAAATACCCTGCAAGGTGGGGCGGGGGGAGACAAAATTGCCTCCAAGTGGAGACCACTGAGCTACAATAATCAAGACTGTGACTACTGGCAAATAACAGACATAGATCAATGGAACAGAACAGAGAGCCCAGAAACACATCCATATGCATATGGTCAATTAATTTTCAACAAAGGCTTAATGGCAATTCAAAGGAGACAGAATAATCTTTTCAACAAAGGGATAATTGCAAGCAAAAAAATAAAGTACCTTGATGTTTTATCTCATGTTGTACAGGCATACATTGGAGATACTGGGAGTTTGGTTTCAGACCACTGCTATAAAATGAATATTGCATAAAGCACATCATGTGATTTTTTTTGGTTTCCCAATGTATATAAAAGTGATGTTTATATTAGAGTGTATTAAGTGTGCAATAGCATATGTCTAAAAGTACAGCATACATACCTTAATTTAAAATGCTTTATTGCTAAAAAATATTATTCATCGTATGAGCTTTCGGCAAGTCAAAATCTTTTGCTGATAGAGGGTCTTAGCTTCCATTTGTAAAAAATGCAACATCTGCAAAGCACAACAAGGTGAAGCACAATAAAGCGAGGTATGCCCATCGATTGCTCGTGCTGCCCGGCAAACAGACAGGCATTTTCTGGTGCTTTTCTAGGGATCAACCCACTCCCATGCCACTCTGTGGGTGACTGTTTCAAGTCTACTCATCACCACTCAGAGCACTAACACCTCCTCAGCAGTCCTCACTCTCAGCAGATGACTTTGCTTCCTGGTTCTCTGAGAAAGTAGAAATTCCTACCCCCATGTTTTTCAAGGTTTTTCCTCACATGAAAAAATACGTTCCCTGTTATGTCTCAGTACACACACATACACCCACATACATAATTTAAACAAAGCTTTCAGAAACTAGTACTTATCCTGATAACAGGCTCTAATGGATTCCCATTGCATTGTATTCCATTTTCTAAAACATGGATAAGACCACTGATAGGTCCTACAGAAACCCCCAGGCAGTTCTCCATGAAGGCCAATCCCCTTTCTTGTCAAGCACCTCCCAGGTTTGGATAGCTGTGGGTATGAACTTGTCCTTCCAGGTGAGTATGGGGAGGGCATCTTCTGTGCTGTCTAGAACACAGAATCATCTGACTTAGCACATAGGAGAGTGGGGATGGGGGGCGCAGGGCGGGGCTGGCATTTTCTTGTAAAACAAAAGTTCCTGGAGCTGAGTCTGCCTGAGTGGAGAGCCCATACCCTCTGCTTACAGCTGAGCCACAGGCATGCTCTGGGGCTGATGCTCACCATTGGTCAGTATGAGTGCCATACATTTCAAAGACTACAATATCCAAATACCTGCTACAACTCATCTTTAATTATGGTCATATCTCAAATGTCTAAATGGTCTCTGAGTCACTGGCATGTGGTGCTTGAATTTCTGATTGTAAAGTGGTTTTAAAAATCATTAAAACATTAGCCACCTTGGTTCCAAATGGCATAATTCATGAAGCTAATTAAAAACTATGGCAAAGCACTTTTCATAGAGAGCAAACTAATCAGCGAGCCCAGAAAAGCCGATGTTGATGAAGTGCCATTTAGTTATGGCATGAAATGCCACCTGCGGGTAAATCTGGGTCTAATCTGCCATTTTGCAAGTAGTTTTATAGTTACTTAAACATGAAATGAATCCCAAGGAAGGTAGATGATAAAGATGCTGCCTCTTCAAAATTGACTTGATTTTAAATGTATTTGTCCCTTTTTTAAGCATGTAGTTCAAGAGAAATAAATTTTTAAAAGAAGAAAAAAAAACAAAACAGAAAAACCCTTCTTACATTTTAGCTCAGAAACACAACCAGAAGAGGGAACACACCCTGACACTCACTGCCTGGCTGCCCTACCCCGTATGCTGCCTGAGGGTTGAGGCACCAGGGAAAGGAAGGTGCTGGAAAACAAAGATCTCAGCGAGAAATCAGGAGTAACTGAAGGTTCTAGAACATTTCTTTTTCTCTCTCCTCTCCCTTTTGGCCCCTATCGCCCTCACGTTCTCTGTGTGCTGTGCCCTCTTCATTGTGATTTCTTGCCTAAGGTCAAGGGCTTCATCTCTCTTCCCTTTTGTTGCCCTTAAAACATTCCTGCCTTGTGTCTCCCTCCTGTAGAATGACAGATAAAGTTTGTGGATTTCTCTGTCCAGGTAACACTTTTTGACACCATGAGAAAACAACAGGCAAATCTACAATGTAAGAAATTCTGCAGAACAAATGACCCAGTTTTTGCTACCATGTGAATAGCATGGGGGTTAGGGGAATAAAGGTGTGTTGGGGAGAGGGGAGGAGGAGCTGTTATAAAATAGGAGACAGAGGACACATTAATCAGATTTAATCTTGTCTTGAAGTAAAATGGATCTCCAATTGCCCATCACCCAGCTTCAACATTAATCAATATTTTTACTCTTCTGGCTTCAATTATTTACTCTAACAGATGTTTATTTGTTTGTTCCTTTTGTGAAGAATTTTAAAACAGATCCCAGAGTTCATAATATTTCATCTCTAAATACTTCAATATGTATCTTTTACAGAAATATACTTTGACAAAAGTTTTCTCCCTTCAGAGAAGGTCCCAAATGGGACATCTCTGTGACTCTAATGGAGGGTTTGCTCTGAAGACATTATCAACATTTATAAAAACATGTTGCTTCTCTACACAAACCCTCAATATAAAAGTCCTGCTCTTGAGTTAGGAAAAAACATAATTTCTCACCAAAACACCAGAAATTCATAAAAGATGTGCCAGGAAGCTGAGAGTCAAATCTGTGGCCAACGATAGCACATATCTGCACACTATAATACCAAGTTTTGTACCAACATCATTTCCAATTCTAGAATGTCCCTCTTCTTATTGTTCCTATTTCTTCCTCATCTACTTCCAATCCATGTTACCTTATTGCATTTGTGTATCCTTGCATGCAGAAATGTGCTAGTGAATGCTTCACAACTGGTTCTCTGAAAAAAAAATGCATATAGATACATACATACATATATTTATTACAAATTTTGTTGCTATAAATGTATAATGCACAATAACCAAATAATACTACAATACACAATGCTCATTATTGTAAACTTGATGCAACCAATTGTTTCTCATAGAATGCTTTTGTTGGTTTTTGCCCAACCCTTTGTCCACAGCTAACCTGTGCCTGCAATCAACAATCGCCAATAGTTCAGACAGGAATGCTGGTTGTTATTTTTTATTTACTTTAACAAGGAAGACAAAAGTGAAACAACAAAGACCTACATCATACATCAGAACTTCACTCATTCCTCAATGATGTGAGCACATTCTCTGCTAAATTGGTTGTTTTAAAATATTGGAAGGGTATTTCCTCAATTCTTTCAAAATGTAACTGCTGTAGATAGACAAGACACACTTTTAAGTTTACTCTGCACTGTTACTATTCTAGCCATCATTTTGTGAAGTCTTGATACCGATAAAGCAATAAATACAGCCTTGATTTGTAGCATTTGTGCATTTGCACAGTGTACATTTCAAGTTTTACACCAGGCCAATTTCAAGACACCAACAGGAGCTGCTGAACGTGGACTTAGGGAGGTGTGCAGTAGGACCCATTCTGTAGCACGTTCACTTCACAGAATCAACGGACATAAATGGACTCAATGGTCTAAATCATAGTGAAAATTAGGAAGTGACAAATAAGAATATTTATTACCTTTGCTTCTTATATCATGTATTTAATTATTAGTTAATATAATTTAATTCTTAATAATGGCTGTATTTAACAAACGACTTGCAAGATTCCTGAAAGTTTAACAATAAATTTTTTATGAAGCTGTTCAAGATAACTCCAGCACACCATTGGAGCCACCTAAAATAACTCTGGAATTAGTTGGGGTATGAAAGCTGAATAGATCAACACATTTGTGGGGATTCCTCTTCTGCTAGGATTATGGATTACTATTATGAAAATTCCTCCCTGAGAACAATAGGTCCCGGATTACTTGTGACAAATATGCTTTTTAAAGTGCAGCTGAATTATTTACAATAGCTAAGATAAGTAGATAACCTAAATATCCATCAATGGATGAATGGATAACAAAATGTGAGATACACACACACACAGAAATATTACTCAGCCATATAAAAGAAGGAACTCCTGATGTTTGTGACCCTGTGGATAGGCCTCGAAGGTGTGATGCTGTGTGAAATAAGCCAGTTGGATAAAGACAAATATTGCATAATCCCATTTATATGAGGAATCTGACAATAACCAAATTCATAGAAACAGGGATCAGATTGGTGGTTGCCAGAGGCAGGGGGAAGGGGGCTATCTTTCAAGAAGACAGATGAAATAACCAAAACGAGAGCATTTTGTACCAATAGAACTTGCACTAAGGAAGGACATGCTTCAGAAGAAAAGACCAATCTGAGTAAGGACTGTGAGTAAAGAAATGGGTGAACATGGAAGAATATATAAACACTAACTGTACAAAAAAATAATAATTTCTAATTTTTAAAATTAGAAAAGGCATTAAAGCACTCAACAATAGCTTAAACACAGGTGTCAAACACAAGGCCTGTGGGCCAAATCCAGCCCTCCACCCTGTTTTATCCGGCCTGGCACCTTGTTTCTACCCGGAGGCAGAGCTGAGCTCCTTGCCCCTTGTTAAGGAGTAGTTACATTTATACAGTCCTAAAATTACATTCGGCCCTTTGAAGGCAACCACAAGGCTGATGTGACCCCCAGGGAAAATGAGTCTGACCCCCTGGCTTAGAAGTAAAGAGGGCTCTGAGTTAAAGAGTCAAATATCATTAATTCCTTACAAGAAAGGAATTAAGATATGATTAAATTTTTACTTTGATAATTTAAGTATACATGTTAAAGTTTCAAGGACAAACACTAAAAAAGTAGAAATAGGGGCTATAACCCTCCAACCAGTAAAGAGGGAGAAATGGAATAAGAAAAGCCAGCAAGCAAAGAAAGGAAATCCACTCACAAGAAGGTAAGAAAGATGAGAAAAAGTAGGTGTGTGTTTAAATGGTGAAATTGAGGACAGTCACCAGGAGAACGGGTCTGATTTGGGGTATCTGAAAGAGAAATATTCCTTCCCATCCCCTTCCCCCTTAAGCAAGTCTGTCTCCAAGCTCTGCAGCCACCGGGCTAGTGGATGGGCAGGTGGGAGCAAAGGGTGGGAGTCAGGGTGCCCAAGCTCTTCACACCCCCTCCTCAGACACAGGGAGGCTCTGCACTTTGGGTTCCAAATCCATAGACTTCTAGAATCTCCTGAGCAACTCTAGCTCAGTCCGATTCCCCCTCTCCCAGCTGGCCCCCCAAGTCTTTGTTGAGTTACAGCTAGTGTCCTAGAGCAGCACAATAGCAAGGAAGTGGATGAGCCTAGACCGAATTGAGTGGCCCTAGTGACAATCCCTTCCCACCCTTCATCCAAACTCAGGACACAAATGTCACCTCTGCATTGATTTTCCTCATCTGTGCAGACAAGGTTGAACAAAACAGCTGGCCAGGTCCTTTAATAGCTCTAATATCCCTTGATTATGCTCCTCATTAAATGTGCATCAGACATATTCAGTTTTAAGTTTTATTTCCTGATAATAATAAACTCTGTACTTTATGCATAGCCCTGCTAACTCGCTTATATGACATGTTCATTTGCTTACAAGACATGATAGGAATATTCCACCAGTCTTGAATTCAGTTGTATCACTTTTCTAGGACCTCAAATCAGCTCTTTCAAAAATAAAAAACAAACAAAGAAAAGTAAAAAAACCCTCAGTGATTCCACTTTACTTTGAAATATCTCCTTTTGCCTTTTCTCATGTGTTCAGGTGCATCAGATCTGTTGAGTTGGCTCAAATACCGAGTCCTCCTCTCCAGGGACTTAACAGGCCCTTATCTGTCTGGATTTGGAAGCCAGTCCTACTGACAGTGCACTATTAAGAGTTCCATTTTAAGAGTTCCAAAAATGACCTTTAAGTAGCTATAATTAAATGGTCATTGTCCACCATCATTCTATGTTATTTAAGTGATGCTTTTGATGTGATAAATCACAGAAAATTGCTTCACTGACTGCCCTCATTAAACTTTCAAGGCTCTATACTCCAGTTTGTGATGTGTTTGTTCCTGGCCATACCTTTCTCTCTGACAGGTTTAGTGCCCATCAGTCTCGTGCAGAGGAGACCAAAAGCCTAAAGCTCCCAGTCATTCTCCGTACTTAATATCTCCCAGGCTCTAATTTATCCACCTGCTTCACTAGAACAACAATTGAGAAATGGAGCAGCCTCCTCCTTGAGTGACCATTCACATCCCCCCAACCCCTGTCACCACCAGCCCTCCTCCTGGTTTGTGGGCACTGTGTTCAGGTGGATGGTCCAGGTGCCACAACATTCAGAGCCCAAGCCCAGGATGCCAACCTCTTGCCCCCACCATCCTGGATTTCTTCTCTAAAGCTGTGAGAATGTTCTCACTCTTCTAAGGTCTTAGAGTTGTCCACGGAATTCTCACCTCAGTCTGACCACTGGCCTCCTGTGTAATCTCAGCAAAACCACTCATGCACTGTGCTCCCAGGACTATCATGACCACCCTGGCCGCTTGGCATCACTGTGCCAAGCCCATTCTATTCCTGTAATACTGCCAAGAGGATTGGTAGTCCCCTTTTTGCCACCAGTCAGTTTTAACGAGTGATTTACAGTCTACATACATTCTCACTGGTTGGTGCCTACGCCATACTAGTTGTAAACTTTATTAAATATGGCCTGGAAGTAGATGCGACTCATAATTTATAAATGCAGAGACTGAGGCTCTGAGTTACAGGACAACAGGGGAAGGACACAGGGTGTCCATTATGCTGGTGCAGACCAGGGCAGAGATGGGGGCCTGGAGCCAGGGTGCTGCCGCAGTTTCCTGGTCAAGACAACATTTGGCAGCCATGTTTCACAGGGCTGGCCAAAAAGTCCATTTAGTTTTATCCATAAAATAAAAGACACATTTTTCATTTTCACCAATAACTTTATTACTTTGGATAATTTGAGTATATTGGCTCTCTCTACTATGGTATAATGTTGATTATTCTCAATTAATGTCTCTATTTCAATGCTATCAACTTCAACTGGTCTTCCGACTGTGGAGCATCATCCAGAGAGAAATCTCCAGCAGAAAACTTCACAAACAACTTTTGACACTTTCAATCAGTCATAGCACCTTCTCCAAGCACTGCACAAATCTTTTTTGTGTTTCAGTTGCGTTTTTACCTTTCTTAAAGTAATAAAACATAATATGCCAAAAATGTTGTGTATTGTCTTCCATCTTCAATATTAAAATGGCTACACAGAAATTCACCAATTTTGATAAGTACTTTTTTAAATGCATGCTGATATGACAGCTGTCATAATACAATCTAACAAAATTGTTTCAAATCAAGTTAAAGACAACTAAGTGTTACTAGAGCCATCTTACAGAAAAAAACAAATGTACTTTTTGGCCAACCCAATATAATGTGGTCTGGAGGGCTGTTCTCGGAAGCTTGACCTAGAGTCTATTTCTTCAAACCCTCCCAATTCTATAAAATACTTTGCTTAATAAATGCCTGTGTGCATAGAGTAGTGCTGACAGATTCTGTTATCTGCAGCTAAGAACCTGGCCAGTATTCCTAGTCACAGCCACGTTTCAGGCATCAGAACTAAACTACAACCTGGCAGTAGAGGGCTAGCAAAGAAGATGGTGGAAAGTATTACTAGTTGCAGGTAAGGGGAAATTGAGATAAGAATAAAGGGCATTGTGGGTTTCCTTCTACTGACATCCTGATAATAAAATAAAATAACAGATCATAAAATATTTTGAGGTTATTAACGAAAAAAGAAAGCCATATTTAAAGTAATATTAATATTCTCTATTACATCACATATATTACTATGTCAGGATTAATTACCTGACCTCCTTATTGTAGTCATTGAAAAACATCATACATGTGCTCCCTTGAGAGGAGCACATTGTCTACTCAGCTTGGTACCCAGAACTTTGTTTTTTCCTCTTCAGGATCCCCCAATGTCTAGAACTGCAGTGGGAGTATGATGAAAATTTAACAAATATTTGTGGACAAATGAATGAATGAATCCACCACCATGCCACACACAGAGCAGTTATTATCAGTGATATTACAGAAATGAATGTACATATGGTTGTCCCCTCTAAATACTTACAGAGCCCTTTTGGAGAAACATCTTTATCTTAGGAAAAAGATTAGAAAGAGAATCAGCAATGATGAAGGCCTGAATAAGGCCCAGAAGTGGGCAGGAAGTTGATGTAATAAGATTAGTAGAGAATAGGCAGCAAGAAGATGGTCAGATTAGGGAGGGGTGTTTTTATTTTATTTTATTTTTTGTGGTTCTTTTTTAATTATATTTTATTGATTATGCTATTACAGTTGTCCCATTTCCCCCCATCATTCCCCTCCACCCTGCACACCCCCTCCCACCCACATTCCCCCCTTTAGTTCATGTCCATGTTTCATAAGGTCGTTAGCTTCTATTTTTCCCACACTATTCTTGCCTTCCCCTTGTCTATTTTCTACCCACTGTTAATGCTACTTTTTCTCTGTACCTTTTCTTTGTCTCTCTTCCTCCCACTCCCCTATTGCTAACCCTCCATGTGATCTCCATTTCTATGTTCCTGTTCCTGGTCTAGCTGTTTGCTTAGTTTGCTTTTGTTTTAGGTGTGGTTGTTAATATCAGTGAGTTTGCTGTCTTTTAACTGTCCTATTTTTTATCTTCTTTTTCTTAGATAAGTCCTTTTAACATTTCATATAATAAGGGCTTGGTGATGATGAACTCCTTTAACTTGACCTTATCTGAGAAACACTTTATCTTCCCTTCCATTCTAAATGACAGCTTCACTGGATAGAGCAATCTTGGATGTAGATCCTTGACTTTCATGACTTGGAATACTTCTTTCCAGCCCCTTCTTGCCTGGAAGGTCTCTTTTGAGAAATCCGCTGACAGTCTGATGGGAACTCCTTTGTAGGTGACTGTGCCCTTATCCCTTGCTGCTTCTAGAATTCTCTCCTTCATTTTAATCTTGGCTAATGTAATTATGATGTGCCTTGGTGTGTTCCTCCTTG